>VDFB02291667.1:0-49220 GCA_007258455.2 Sequoia sempervirens
AACCTTATTGAACAAATCTGAAGTTATGTCAATGGTTGCTCCAAGATACTTGATTGATGCTTGATTGAATGATGCAAAGTGCTCAAATGCTAATTGAATGCTTAGCGAATGAGGAGATTGCTTGAATGAATTAGGAGATGTAAAATAAGGAGAAAAACACTTATTTATACACACTTGTGCTTTAGCAACCCAATGATACCTCATCATAGGTCAACATAAAGTAATTTTGAATAAAAATCCAAAAGAAAATTTGAAATATTTTGAATTTTGAGCCAAGAGGGACTCATTCGCCACCCAATGGGTCCCACCTTGGACTTGAAATTGGGTGTCAAGAATTATCTTGCATTTAACATTGTTTGTCAAGTTTACATTCAAAAACACACTTAATTAAGCCTTATAAGGGCATAAAGGGGTCAAATAAAGCATAAGAAAGGTGTAAATAGTGAAATGATGCCTAGAAAAGTGTGAAATCTTGTTACAAGACTTTACAACACTTCAAAACAGGACTTGATAAGTGATGAAAAGGTGATTTTTAGGTGAATTGTAATGAATAGAGTCTAGAAAAGTGTAGAAATGTTTACAACACTTCACAACACCTTCATAAGATGCCATAATTTGAATTTTAAGAACCTAATGTGAATGTTTAAGTCACATTACAACATTAAACCAAAGCAAAATGGACCAAGCATCGTGAGAGAAAGACCTAAAAGACCATGAAAATGTCCAAGAGCCATTTTTCTATGGTATAGTAGTGTTACCATATTATTTAATTATAATTTGAACTTTGTTTTTGGTGTCTATGAACACTCTTGGGTATGGATTAGAGCACCTCATGTCATCATTATAATTTAATTATATATGAAATATTGTTGTATTTTATTCTATAAATAAGAATTTATTATGTTGGTTAAAGATATATATTGGATCATTATATTCTAGAGTTAGATGAAGTGATGTCATTGAGTAATTTATATCTTATCTTCTTATATGCAATTTGGTGATGCCTTACAATATTGCATTGGATTCTACTAATCCCAAATATTGGTGCAAAGAGGATGTAGATCTTCAGTTTGAGATCCATAGGGTGAGCCAACCACATTAATATAAAAATAATATTCAGTATTACACCAATTGAACATAAGTATTACAAGAAAAATTGTCACTTAAACTTAACTCATTCTTATCAATACTTTATATAGGATAAAATCCTCTCTTGAAATAGTAATATTATCTATTAAACTAAGTAATACCTATGTTTGAGGATATTTTATCAAGAATTCTTCCTCAAGTTAGTATATAAGAGCAATCTTTTATGGCCTCATATTTATAACAAAGTATCAATGTTTTTTATATAACACTATGGAACAATTAGGATCCTAAACTACATAAGTGGTCTTCACAACCATCTAAGTAGGTTATTAATTTTTGGGTAAATTATTATTCTTGTTATATTAAAATGGTCAAACTCATTATGTTTCACTAAACACAATGATGTCATAGTGAATCAAAAGGTGAGGTGAAAAAATTCAAACTCTTACACATCTGTAGACAAAGTAGAATTGCATAAAATTTCAAAGCCTATTTTTCTACTTTTCTTTTTGTTCTCTCTTGAGTGTTAATTTAGCTAAAAAATATTATGTGGTTTGGGCATCTTCTAAATTTATTGAGTCTAAAGTACCTACTTAAAATAGGTGGTTATCATCCTAAGAAACTGTTTAAGGGGATTACTTAGAAAGGATAGCTCACTTGTTACTCAATTTTTTTTATGAATCATTTCCATATAGC
Organism: Sequoia sempervirens; assembly: GCA_007258455.2. Taxonomy (NCBI): domain Eukaryota; kingdom Viridiplantae; phylum Streptophyta; class Pinopsida; order Cupressales; family Cupressaceae; genus Sequoia; species Sequoia sempervirens. The sequence continues at coordinate 1,786 of VDFB02291667.1, forward strand.
AAGATTATTTTTTTCTTAAAAGAAACATGAATATTTATTCATATAAATATGTTTATGAAAATCTCATATGATCTCACTAATGATCATCAAATTATTTGTAATAAAATTGACAATATTCTACATTTATGAGGAATACTATATTCTCATTGCAAAATTGATATATACATATTAAACGTATTTTCTCTACAACAGGAATCAACTTTATTTGATTATTGTGTTACTAACTATGTTGGAAATTTCATTTATAGGAAATCTACCATAAACTATGTCTTCAAAATAAATGATGCAAGTTATCTTACACATGGATGGTGTAATACTTTTTAAAAAGGCTATCTACTATCCATTTTTTAAAACATCCAAAAATACCAAAGTAGCTCTTAAAGAATCAATGTGGCTTTGAAGATTTATGGATGAATTTCAACTAGATACTTGTAAAAGTACCATCTTACTATATGATAGCTGAATTTATTTTACTCATGCCAAAGAAAATATTTTCCAAAGAGATAAAAGCACATTGAAGATCATGGGCACCTCACTCAAGTGAAAATGTTTCATTATAAAAAAAATCTCTAGTTCTATTCAAGTGGAAGTATGTTATGATCATAATTAAATAGATTAGAGGCTTAGTGATGCAATTTTTTCTTGGTTGCAGTTGACCTATTGTTATTTAGGAGTTGATATGCTATTCTTTGTGGTCTTTGCAGTAGGAGTTGATTTAGGGGTTTTTAATTACTGTTACTTTACAAGTTGTAGGAGTTGATTTAGGGTCTTTTGTTTGATAAAAGGGCATAGTTGTTAATGTAGGAAGGGGATTTTTTTAGAGAATGTAATATACAGATTTTGGATAATGAAAATGGAGTATCTTCATATTTTATTTTGTTTTTGTTCATTTATGCTTATTTCTATTGTTATACAAATGGTGATGTGAGAAAAATAGGTAGAGATTATAGAAGCTGCATAAGATTATAAATGGGATAATATCCTCTATTCTCTTGTTTTCATTCCATAAGCTTTTACAAATTTATAGGATTCTCATATCCTATTTTATAGTCCAAACCACCTATAACAACTCTCCTATAAATATTGAGTTATTTTTAACAACTCAATATGTACCACTATTATAATAACATATTTAACAAACTATAACAACTAATTATTTTATGCATCCTATGATGCAATATTCCTAACACCTATGTGAACACCAATTCCCAACCCCTCCCCCTTAGTGTGAACATGAAGCGAAAGTACATCACAATACTTGATGACCACACATAGTAGCTCATCATAAGGTATGAGTAGGGACATACACATTTACTCATGAAAAGTGATAGTGGAAGTAGCCTCACTATGCTTTGTATACCTTCATCCAAGTATAGGGACAGACACATCTACCCATGGAACCAAGGATAGGGACTAACACATCTACCCAAGGTATTACATCAATTTGGATAGGGAAAAATGCATCTATCCAATATCAAGGTTATGAAAAAGGACATACACATCTCCTCACAACAATTATTATAGGGGACACACACATCCAATCATAATCACCAACTCATGTGACTAGGGACAAAAACTTCCAATCACTTATATCATCTTATGAATGGGGACAAACACATCCATTCACAAAGAACCAAGAAATGTGATTGGGGACATACACATCCAACCATAGCTTATAAAATTTGAGAACCAAGTCCTCGTTGTGTATGCTGCCACCATTATAGATCATTGCCACTCTGATCACAAATGATATGAGATGGTTGTCACTGCCACCTGGAAACCGATCTTGGTTTTAGTCATTTTGGCACAAATAGTTTTGTCACTAATGCAATTCACGACATCATCGCTAGTTACTAATGAGAGGTCATTGATAGTCCTCCAGCCTCCGTTGCCTCCATCCTCCAATCAAATTGCTACTTAGGAAATTAATCTTTTGAGGCTCATTTCATCAGTTGTGAGGAAAGAATATATCCTCTCCCCCTTGATGTGAATGTCTTACAAGGAGTGTCAAGTACCACTGATCATGCACTCCAATTGACACAATTTATTTATTTAAAAAATTTAACACTTTTACATTCACACATACTTTTGATGACATGAAAATTACTAACTCTAAAAAATGGATCCTATTCTAGAATGACAAAACACAAAATATTTCTATAAGAACTAGTAAGACACCTAAATTAAACAATAAAAAAACAACTAATGTAAATGACTCAACTTTTTAACTTCAGGCATGCCAGCAGAAAACATTATGAAGCATAATGAAATACTATATCCTCCAAAATTTCATCCTTCCCACCTCGCATGGGGTCCAATATTTCTGGAGAAAAGCGAGCCAAAGAATGTTCCCCATCCATTACACTCAGAAGAGTAGAACGATATAGGCCTCGGGTATGGAAATGATCCACTAGACGCAATAGATTGTATCCGCCAAAAATACCAAAGTAAGCTCTAATCTGAGAGGTGCTCGATGAAACATTTTCTCTTCCTATTCTAGCTTCTTCTATTGCTTGATGAACCAATGCAAAAGCAGAAATATGTGCACAAATTACCCGGCACCTTAGCAATGATAACTTTATTCTTATGAATTTGTTGACATAGTGGGTGCTCCTCCAACGGGCCCAAGTATACTTTTATCTTCTTGTTGTTGGAATAGAGAATGTAATTTCTCTACGTGAAGGAAAAAAACTGCAAGTGTTTTCTATCTATTAAATTAGGGAAAAAACTGTAAGTTTTTTATTTTTGTTGTTTATCTTCGTCCACCCCTTCACTTGTTCCCATAATCCTTTTGCTTTAAACCACATCCCTTTCATTGAAGAATAAAATTGAGATCTACATGAAATCAGACTACCTGGAAATGAAGATTTTCCACGTCAACCCAGGCAACAAATGACTGGATAATCGAAGTGCAATTGACACTTTGGGAAAGAGAATGGAATCGACAAAGATGTCGATGTCAGTATTGGTGACCTGGGATCCTCAAGACTTTTTTATATCAAAGTCATTTGTTTCATTAAACTCATTGGGTCTCGAGCCCTTGACCTTGACCTCAATATACAAAAATGCAACTTAGATGTCAGATCTTTCTCTCAGACATCAACATAATGCAATGCAAGACTGCAATGATAGTTTCTTTATTCATCACATAACACCACACACTTTGGCACTAAATACAATAGAATAGAATTTAAAAGATTGAAAAACACTATAGAAACCTGATTTGGGCAGATCGCATGCCTTCCTACAAATTCTCATTATTTTTGGCGGTGCCTTGTGAATGACGTTCTGTAGGTGCCCAGGATATCGAATTTTTATTGAACCTTACACCCTGCAAGATTCAAGAAATAATGATCTTCAAGCGCCAGTCAATTCTAGTGAAGATCTTCTTCCAAATTTACCATTGCCTAACTGGAAACATTCTTGACATTACAAGCTCAATGCGCAGGAACACAGGAATCAACATTGCTCTCATACCATGTGAGAAAAATGGGTAGAGATTATAGAATTTGCATAAGATTATAAATGGGATAATATCTTATGTTTTCTTGTTTTCATTCCATAAGTTTTTACAAATTTATAGGATTCGCATATTCTATTTTATAGGAAATCACCTATAACAACTCTCCTATAAATATTGAGTAATTTTTAACAACTCAATACGTATCATTATTATAATAACATATTTAACAAACTATAATAACTAATTATTTTATGCATCATTATTATATGCATCCTATGATGCAATATTCCTAACACCTATGTGAACACTAATTCTCAATAGTGAGTCATTTAATTTGCAGGATCTAAGGATTTTCTGCATTAGTTTGGTATCAAAGCAAATAAGATCAGAGCTCAAGTTCATGGGAAGAGGAAAGTTGTGAAGTACAAAAATGGAGTTATATCATGATGTGACAAAGAGGATAACTAAGGTGGAAGAAAAGATAAGACAAAGGTGGAGGTAGAATCTAACAAAAGATAACAGAAAAGAGTTACAAAATTTAGAGTATGAGTTTAAGGAATTACGGTGGATGTTAGAATGAATATGAGACATGCAATCATAAGAAGGAAAAGACAAATAAATTTACAGAAAAGGTGCTAATGAGTTGTGAGAAGATGAAAAGGAATGATCAAGTTAAATAATCATCTTGTGAAAAAAGGTACATTCGAAGAAGAAAGTCATAGAGGCAAGGGTTAGCCAAGGGATAGAATTGTTAGAATAGAGATTTAAATGAAATCCCTTGAAGAGTTGGCAATAATATTAGTGGATAAAAGACCTATAAATGTGTTTTTCTAAAAGTTCCATAGATAAGAGAGGGATGAATGGGATGAGGATGAAGAGATGGATGAATGGGTTGACGATGAAGAGATGGATGAGTTGGATGAAGCTTTTGAATTGTGTTACCCCAAAAAAGGGGAAGGTATTGTAGATTACAATACATGAGGAGAAGAGTTTGAAGACTACAATGAATAGGAATGCAACCTATCACAAGAAGAGGCCCAAAATGTTGTAGTAGTGGAAGTGATCCACATTAGAGAGGAAGATACAACAAAGATGAAGATCATTGGCAGCCCAATACGTTCAAGTGCAATGGGATAATGCAAAGAAGGAGGATGCACTTATGGGAAATTGTTATTCCCTTAACTTTACTTCTTTTTTTTAATTATTTATGTGCAGGTGCAATAGGACCTGGTATGAGTTAAGAATGGAGAAATGTCAATTTTCAGTGGAGGAGGACTACTAGGCCTTCAAGTAACTAGGAAAAGAGGAAGGGATCCAATTGGAAGAGGAAGAGGATCTTTATTAAGGCAGATGCACTTATGGGAAATTGTTATTCCCTTAACTTCATTTTTGTTTTTTTAATTGTTTGTGTGCAGGTGCAATGGGACCTAGTATGAGTGATGAAAGGAGAAATGCCAAATTTTAGTGGAGGAAGACTACTAAGCCTTCAAGTAACTAGGAAAAGAGGAAGGAATCCAATTGGCAAAGGAAGAGGATCTTTATTCCAACAAGAGGCTGGAAACGAAAGAAGAAAAAATATGATGATTTGCAAAGATATCTAATTTGGTTGAAGGGAACGTCATGGCTTGGTCCTTTAAGTCAAAAAGATGGTTCTACCAATTATTCCAAAATCTTAAGTAAAGCGAGACAAATAACTTATATGACTCTAAACCAGGAATTTCAAAAATTCTAAAAGATGGGGAGGATGATGCAACTATTTCTTGACTATGGTAGACCTACTATTATTTAGGAGTTGATCTATTGTTCTTTGTGGTCTTGATAGGAGCTAGATTAGGTGTTGATTACTCTATTTTATACTATAGCTACTCTATAGTCTTTGTAAGAGTTAATTTAGGGGTTTTGAATTGTTGTTACTTTGCAGTTCATAGGAGTTGATTTAGGGGCTTTTTGTGAATAAAACGACATAGATGTTAACGTAGGAAGGGGAGTTTTATGGAGAATGTAATGTATAGTTTCTAGATAATGAAAACATAGTATCTTCATATTAGTTAGCATAATTATAGAATGTTGTTAAAGTCAATTGTATCTATATATATGTAGTATGTTGATGAATAAAATAGTGAGTTCTTTTATTGTTTCCTTATCTACATTAAATTCTACTGTTAACATTTTCTATTTTAGTATCAGAGCCTACAATTTTTGCATGTATACAAATTGGTGTTAAAAAGAGCTATGAATCGTGTAATCATGAAAGAGTTACAATTCGTTAAGGTGTAGTGCTAAAGGAAAGAGAGAATAATTTTCTCCATTGTGAATCTTTAAATTGTATTCTTAGAAATATTTTGTAGTCAAATAGTTGGTGATTGAGCTTGAATGCCTCAGAATTGAAGAGCTGAAGAAGCTAAATCTAGTGTATAAGAGATAAATTTCTAAAGTCGATTGATTTCTCCTTACTAACATCAGACATGTATTGAGTGGGAACTTTATCCATCACCCTACTACATATATGAAGGAGGAAATACCACGCATGACTTGTATCTACCTTTGTATGTATGGGTAAAATATGTGTTATTAAAATGTAAGATAAAAATTAAAAAAAGGGCATCTCGTAAAAATTTTGGTTTCAAATGGAAAAATCTCAAGTACTCATAACTAATAGAATCAAATAAGTTAGATGAAACAAACTATATTAATTGGAAGTTAAAGATGAAAAATATAATGGAAAGACCTACAATGTGTAAACCATTGTAAATGGTACTAAGACTAAACTTGCTACGTCTCAAGATGCTAAATTCAAGATTGGGAGAAAAGAGAATTTAAAGCTAAGATTCTCTTATGCATATCTGTAAAGGAATAAATAATCCCTCCATCTGAGATATCACCATATTTGTCAATACAAGGACAACTCTAAAAGTTTTGTATGAAATTACAAACACAAATGGAATTCTATTTCTAAAGAATATTTGTTTTTTTCAATTAAAATGGCAGCAAGGTAAAGTATTAGTAAGTATTTTCTAGATTTAAGGAATTAAGGGACAAATGAGGGGATATTGGTGAAAAAAATAGGTAGCAATTTAGTTATTATTACTTTAAAAGGCATGTTGATTGAATATAAATTTTAGTAGGTATCTTTCTACAAGAAGAGAAAATGAAGAAGCATATGGATAGTAGAATTTATACTATAGATTCAACATGTTGATGGCCAAGGATAGGAAGTCATCCAATAGAAATTAAAAGGAAAAGATAAAATAAGGAAAAATTGATGACAAAAGGTATCAAGATGGGGGCATCATCTAAGTCAAATTCTAATATAAAGAAAATGAAAATTGCAACTATTATGGTAAAATTTCAACACTTTGCATATGAATATCTAAAATATATATTAATTTGTCCAAAAATAATAAATATGAAGGAAAATTTATGGATGGTGAGGATGAGATACATGATGACCTTCATGATCTAACGATGTTTATTTTAGATACTACTATTTCTAATGAAATAAATGATTGTAATTCTTGGTTTAAAGATTCAAGGACATCAATTCAAATTTCATGTCATAGATATTAGTTTTAATTCTTTGTGTCACCAAAAAATGTATATTTGACATTTTTACGCTCACTTAAGTCTTTCTTATGAACTTTGACTTGATTTTGCCTAGATTTAATGTTGTAATGTGGCCAACACATTCACATTAGGTCTTGGACCCTTGTGAATCATTAAGACTTCTAGGATGTCTTGTAAATGTGTTGTGAAGTGTTGTAACCTACTTTCACACTTTTCTAGGACACTTTCATTGTAATTCACTTAAATTTCCCCTTTTTATCACTTACCAAGTCTCTTTCAAAGTGTTGTAAAGAGTTGTAACAAACTTTCATGCTTTTCTAGACTTTTCGTCACTAAATTGACCCTTTCTTATGTTTAAATGACCCCTTAATACACTTTCCTGCCATACCTAAGTGTATTTTTGAGGATATTCTCATTAAACCTTATTTAATGCACTTTAATTTCTAAAACCCAGTAAAATTTCCCAGGTGGGACCAAGTCGCCACTTGGGGCAACTTAATCCCACTAGGCACAAAAATCAAAATAATTTTAATTTTCTAGCAGGATTTTATTCTCTTACCCTTGAGGTCGGCCTGTGATGTATTATTTTTTAGAAATAGTGGAAAATTAAGTATAAATAAAGGGTTTTCCCCTCATTTTACATCTCCTAATTCATCCAACACTCAAGCAATCAATCTCTTAATCATTTTCAAGCATTCAAACACTCTAAGCATAATCAAGTCATCCATTGGAACACTTCATTGCATATCTTTAGATTTACACATCAAAGTTTTGGTAAGTTCATGAACTTGCATGTTGTTTATTTATCATTCTCTTCTCATTTCATTTCATTTCATTATCTAGGGTTTGATTACCAAAGTGGGGTTTGATTACTAAAGTGTGTTTGCAGGTATTGTATGCAAATTTGTCAAAGAGGAAAGTGTTAAAAAGGTGTTGCAAAGTCATCAAAGTCAACATAACCCTAATTGAAGCTTGGAGACCAATTTCAATCCACTTTTTACAAAATTTAGACCAAACACTTGTCAGAAAAGAAAGTGCAAACCGAAAGCTATCGAATCATGTCCCAAATTTCCAAAAATTCCCAAGTGGACTAAGTCTCCATCTATGGTGAATTAGTCCCACTTCTAGGCCTGAAAAGTGGTTTCTGTATTTCTGAGTAGCCATTTGGCAGATTCCTGTTCTGGTAGATTTTCCCCAAAACTGGACTAAGTTTCCCAACTTGGCGTAAGTGTCTCAGTCAGCATTTCTAGTCAACTCTGTAGGATTGTAGAGCCTCTTTGTATTAGACTTCAAATTCCAGGTGCACCTCTCTAGTTTTGTTTAATTTTGTCATCATTTTTTTGCATTCTCATGTGTTTTTGCATACATCATCATGTTTTCCAACACTATGCATTTCTTAGGTTTAGCATCAATAATCATCTTTACTTTTTAGTTTATTGCATTTAGGCATTATATTTAGATACATTGCATCCCTATTTACATTAATATTGAGTGTAGACAATAGCTTTTTGGGCCCACTTCCCTCCTCCTAGCTGAAAAAACCCTATAAGAGTTAGAGAACCATTGGATGCCCAAAATCAGTGTCCACATTTTGGTGACCCTGACTTTTGAGCATTTCCTTTCTAATTTCAAGTGCATTTTCATCCTAGGTTTAACTTGTATCAACATTACATTAGGTGTTGCATTGTTTAAATTACATCCTAGGATTTTAATAATTGCATTAGTGAAAATCTCATATAGCTTGCATTTTTGCATCATATTTCATTGGAAAACAACAAAATTCTACATTTTCATACTATAGTTGCATCTGTGCATTTGAAAAACAACAAACTGCATTCAATTTTTTTGAAAATATCAAAAAAATATCACTGGGACTAATTCGCGACACTAGGCGACTTAGTCCTTCTGCACATTTTGCACTGCAATTTCTAGCATTTTCTTTACAGTCTCTACATTTTTGTTCTTTGTTACTACATTATATCACAGATCTATTTGATTATATTTCTTGCATTTAGTTTGCTTGCATCATGGATTTTTGCTTTAATAAGTTTTGGATGTCATTAAAATCTTTAGTGGACATGTCAAATTGTGTCTTTGGAACTGATCCTAATGACCTTGAGCTTCCTCATGCTCCTTCAACTTCACATGAATGTCCTCCTCGTGATGTTTACATCATTAGAGAAGATGATGATAGCATGAATAACTTCTTAAACAAATTTCTTGACATCCTTGAAGCCAATGCATCCTTTTATCCATCCCTGAAACAACAAGACCTTCCTACCGTTTTCCCTCTCAATATGTTTGGTTGCCTACACCCTGAAACAAATGAAGGACCTAAGTTCCCTCCAACAAGTGGACCTAGTTCCTCTAAACAAGCAACTCCTCAACCATTGTATGATAAAAAAGTTACAAACACACCAATCAACCTTCAAGAAACTTATGGTTTTACAATCTTAAGCAAACAAGGATGTGACACAACAACTAAACATAACATTCATCAAATTTTATAACAAAGTCCAAAAGATGAAAACACAATAGGGTTAGGCTATCAAGATCCTCCTCATGATAGCAAGTCTCCTTTAGAATATTGGAGACTTCATGATGATGGCATGGTGATCTTCAATTCCCCTCCCAATCTAAATGTCCTTCTTCCTCCTGAACAACCCATGACTAATAACAATGAAAAGGACACAAGAATCATCCTTGGTCCTCCTTTACCACATTCAATCCCACTTATACCTTTTCAACTTCCTTATCCTAAATCTACTAATGAAAAATCATTGCAACTACTTCTTCGTCATGGTCTCATTACTCTCCTACCCTATTCTAGACTCGAATTTGTAAAAGACACCATAAAGTATTGGGCCTATCACCGAAATCTTGGACATCGTCCTTGATCATGTTGAATTTATTGAATAACAAGTACAGTTTCCCACACCTTATCATGTAATAGTTGTAGAGCATTCTATTCTCACTATTAAATGACCTTTCCCATCACCTATCTCGACTCATTCTTGCCTTGCACTTAGTGGGGGCAAGAAGTAGATATCCTTTTCCTATTAATGCATTTCTCATTGTCCCGTAGCTGCGTTATTCACCTTCCTCTTATACCAATTGAGACTGGAAAGTGGACGACTTGCTTGACAATTGACTTGTATTTTCATTACTAGTATTTTTCTTTTCTTTTTTGTTTTCATGTTTGTATCATGTTCCCCCGTGATGTGACGTTTGATGTTCTCTCTCTCTTTGTGGCATTCTTGTATTTGTACCCTCATTCTTCTATATGTCGTACATTGTTTTCTTTTCCTTTTGGGGATGATGCAAAGCATTGAGACACCCTATGTCTCTTCCTTGTTGACCCACTAGGTCTTTTAATTTTAGTTTTTTCTCTTTTTTTGTGTTTTCCTTTTGGTGATGACACAAAGTGTTGAGATGCCCTATGTCTCTTCCATGTTGACCCACTAGGTCTTTTTATTTTCATTTTTGCTTTTGTTTTGTGTTTTCCTTTTGGGGATGACACAAAGCGTTGAGATGCCCTATGTCTCTTCCATGTTGACCCAAAAGGTCTTTATATTTTCTATTTTTGCCTTTGTTTTGTTTTTTCATTTTGGAGATGATGGAAAGCTTTGAGACACCCTACATCTCTTCCATGCTGACCCAAAAGGTCTTTCTATTTTCTTTTCCACTTTTGTTTTGTGTTTTCCTTTTGGGGATGATGCAAGGAATTGGGACCGAAATGTCTCCTTCATGTTGACCCACAAGGATTTCATTTTCATTTCGCCTTTTGTTTTTCGCTTTTTTCCTTTTGTTTTGTGTTTTCTATTGGGGGATGACAGAAAGCATTGAGACACCCTATGTATCTTCCATGTTGACCGAAAAGTTCTTTCTATTTTCTCTTTTTGCCTTTGTTTTGTGTTTTCCTTTTAAGGATGACGCAAACCATTGAGACGCCCTAAGTCTCTTCCATGTTGACCCAAAAGGTCTTTCTATTTTCTTTTCCACTTTTGTTTTGTGCTTTCCTTTTGGGGATGATGCAAGGCATTGAGACCGAAATGTCTCCTTCACATTGACCCACAAGGCTTTCTTTTTCATTTCACCTAAATTGCTTTTCTCTTTTCTCCCTTTTTTTGTGTTTTCCTTTTGAGGATGATGCAAAGCGTTGAGACATCCTATGTCTCTTCTATGTTGACCCAAAACAAATTCTTTTTCTTTTGTTTCCACTCTCTTTGTGTCATTCTTCTAGTTCTATGCGTATTTGGGGAATGATGACAATTTTGAGCTCTTTAATCAAAGCATTGCAACAACGAACATACTAACCCCAAATCCATAGATCCCTTATGTGTTTGGTGTGTTCCTTTTGGGGGAAACCCCTCTTTCTTTTGTTCCCTTTTCCTTCACATGAAGTAGCCTTACTCAGAAATGTATGACCTAGCATAAGGGCTTTCCATGTTGGCTCTCATGTCTTATTTCTTTTTGCATTTTCATTAGCTACTTTAAAGTAGTTGCTCACAAAATGGTGTGTAGAAATTCATTTAAACTAGGAGCATACATTGGCATTATTCAGTTTGCATTTTTCTTTTTCTTGGTTCTTAGTGCAGCCTTGTTGCTTTATACGATGCATTTGTCACTTTGTGGATGACTTTAGATGTGATGTCTTTCATGAGCATGATCTATCTCAGTATATTACATTCCTCTTGGTGGTCTGATGTGATGCACTGCATCCCCTAATTTGTGAATATTATATTATTTGATCGATCCTTTCTTGGAGACATTAGACACAATGTTTCGTAAGTTAAAGACATCGCATGAACTAAGCAAGACTCCTTTGAACATTCTTTTGCATGTTGCATTTTGCATCTATATGGCCACCTTGGATAACACAACTTGCATGCCTATGGTTCCATCGCATTTGTTCATGACTTCTAAGCAGATGAAGCTTTGCTTGTCTCATGAACCACGGAACAAAATTTTCCTTTGTGGTGCCTTATTAAAGTTATCAAGAGGTATAACTATAGTATGGTTGAACAAGAAGCCCATTACAAGGCATGAATTTTCCCCATAGCCACCTGCTTGTGTATGAGTGCAAACTAGCCATGAGTGTATGTTTCTCACCTTTTGGGACTTCTCACCTAATGGATAGCCATGATTTTCATCACCCCAGAGTGAATACACATTTCTTGTTCCAAACAAATAGCCTAGATCTGATCCACAATAGGCTAGAAAAATGACCGAAGCCTTCTTTCATTCTTTTTCATCATTTTTCATTCCTTTGTGTTTATGTTTGGTTTGCCATGGGATTGTGATCCTGGGGGCTTGATCATCCCACTTGATTATTGTTGTCTCATGTTACCAACATGAATGCATTTGAATCCCTCTTGATTTGCACATTGGGCTACTTTAGTGTGATTTTGAAGCAAGTTCATCCTCTCACTAAAGTGGGGGCTTAATGTGTCACCAAAAAATGTATAGTTGATATTTTTATGCTCACTTAAGTCTTTCTTATGGACTTTGGCTTGATTTTTCCTAGATTTAATGTTGTAATGTGGTCAACACATTCACATTAGATCTTGGATCCTTGTGAATCATTAAGACATCTAAGATGTCTTGTAAAGGTGTTATGAAGTATTGTAACCACTTTCACACTTTTCTAGGACCCTTTCATTATAATTCACTTAAATATCCCCTTTTTTATCACTTACCAAGTCTTATTTCAAAGTGTTGTAAAGAGTTGTAACAAAATTTCATGATTTTCTAGACTTATCATCACTAAATTGACCTTTTATTATGTTTAAATGACCTCTTAATGCACTTTTCAACCCTAATAAAGTGTATTTTTTAGGATATTCCTGTTAAATCTTATTTAATGCACTTTAATTTCCAAAACCTTGTAAAATTTCCCTAGTGGGACCAAGTCGCCACCTGGGGTGACTTAGTCCCACTAGGCACAAAAATCAAAATAATTTTAATTTTGCGGTGGGTATGTACAGGATCATGATGGGCCAAAAAAGTGGCAATATGATGGGTATTTGTAGGGTATGTGGCTGACGACTTTTTTTACCCAAAATTAATGAAACGAAAAGGGCTTTTAAAGGAGATTCTCAGCTTTCCACCAATATAAATTATGCTTTACTTTGAATTTAATAAATAATTATTATTCATTTTTTATTTGAATTACAACCAAAGTCCTAATTGATAGGTTGATTGTAAAACATCTATAGCTTTCAAACAGTATCACATTTTTTAAATCCAAAACATATGTCACATTCTATGCTTAGTATACTAGAGAATTAAAAAAAATGAATTTTATGAAGTTTTGACCAAGTTAGGGTGGTTAGACATACGAGTTTTTATATTTTTTAAAATTTGTAATAAAAAAATCATAATTAATTATTTACTTGGAAAAAAATTACAAAAAAATATGCATCACATCGAGGCATGAGTCATCTACTTATATCTAAAATATTATTAAAAAATATTATCATTTTATTGTGGTTAGGGTGGTTAGATAGACACCTACTTCTTTTTTCCATGAAATTTAAGTACTATTGCATTGAAATTTCAAATTTTCAGCAAATAGATTTTTTTTTAAAAGAATAAACGTAGTAGTTTAGAAACTACATTCAATTTTCTACAAATTCTATTCTTACATATTTTTGAAATAATATAGATAACTTATTCAAATTTTAACGTCAAGTTGCCTAACTCTGATTTTTCTGAATTTTTTACCACTTAAGGGCTTGTTTTTTCCATGATGATCCTGCACATACCCTGGTAGGATTTTATTCTCTTACCCTTGAGGTCAGCATGTGATGTGTTATTTTTGGGAAATAATGGAAAATCAAGTATAAATAAAGGGTTTTACCCTCATTTTACATCTAATTCATCCAATACTCAAGTTGATCAATCTCTTAATCATTTTCAAGCATTCAAGCACTCTAAGCATAATCAAGTCATCCATTGGAGCACTTCATTACATATCTTCAAATTTACACATCAAGGGTTTGGTAAATTTATGACATTGCATTTTTTTTATTTATCATTCTCTTCTCATTTCATTTCATTATCTAGGGTTTTATTACCAAAGTGGGGTTTGACCAAGGAAAACCCCTATACTCTAACCCTTAACCCTTTTTCCCCTCTTTGCATGTGTGTTTGTAGGTATTGTATGCAGATTTGTCAAAGAAGGAAGTATTAAAAAGGTGTTGCAAAGTTATAAAAGTCAGCATGACCCTAATTGAAGCTTGGAGACAATTTCAATCTGCTTTCTGCAGAATCTGGACCGAACACTTGTCAAAAAAGAAAGTGCAGATTGAAAGCTATAGAATCCTATCCTAAATTTCCAGAAATTCCCAGGTGGACTAAGTTGCCATCTATGGTGAATTAGTCCCTCTGTCAGGCCTGAAAAGTGGTTTCTATATTTTTTAGTACCCATTTGGCAAATTCCTATTTTAGCAGATTTTCCCCGAAACTGGACTAAGTCACCCACCTTCGAGTAAGTGTCTCAGTCAACATTTCCAATCAACTCTATTGGATTCTAGAGCCTCTTTGCATCAGAATTTAGATTCCAGGTTTAGCTCTCCAATTCTGTTTAATTTTGTCATCATTTATTTACATTCTTAGGTGTTTTTGCATACATCACCGTGTTTTCCAGCACTTTGCATTTCTTATGATTAGCATCAATAATCATCTTTCCTTTTCAATTTATTGTATTTAGACATCATTCTTAGATACATTGTATCCCTATTTACATTAATCTTGAGTGTAGACATTAGCATTTTGGGCCCACTTCTCTCCTTCTAGGTGAAAAACCCTAAAAGAGTTAGAGAACCATTGGACACCCAAAATCAATGTCCACATTCTTTCATAAGAAAAATGATGATAGTAATATCTATTTAGGATAGCATACATCTCATGACATAAAAGGTTATGGTGATGTGAGTGTACCAGTGCCTAATGGAAATGAAATAAAACTTGTAAATGTGATGTTTGTTCCAAGAATTAAGAATAGTGTAATATTAGTTTTAACCATTACTGCTCTAGGGGATTAAAACTTTAATTATTAAAGACAATTTGGAAACAAAAGGATATGAAAGATCACTATAAATTAATTTTTAAAGGAATTCATCAAGCAATGTCTTCTACAAGTGTATCAACTAACGAACTATGGCACATGACTTGGTCACATGAATCTTATAGATTTTATTTATCTACAAAGAAAAGATATAGTATAAGGTTTTCTAGTATTTAAGAATGCAAATATAAATATTGATCCGATTGTGTATTGAGTAAAAAGCACAGGAATGAATTTCCAACAAAAAAAAATCAAAAGCAAAGAAAAATTGTTGAATTAATACATATATATGTGTGTAGTCTCATGCAAACCTAGTCACTTGGGGGAGAATACTATTTTCTTATATTTGTTGATGATAGCTCTATATATACTTGGGTCTATTTCTTAAGAAATAAGAGTGAAGTTTTTGAATGCTTCAAAGAATATATATCTATGATAGAAAAAACAAACAACTCACACTTTTAAGATTCTTAGATCTGATCAAGAGGAGAATACACTTCAAAATAAATTTGAAATATTGTAAATAAAATGACTCTATTAGACTATACATAGTTCCTCATAATATAGAGAAAAATGTTGTGGTTAAAGAAAAAATAGAACTATAGTTGAGTATGCTAGGAGCATGCTCAAAGGAAAGAATCTCCCTAACAATTTGTGGGTTGAAGATGTTAGTACAATTATATATTTTTTGAGTCACAGAAGACCAACCAAGTATCTAGAAAATAATACTCTTTATGAGGCTTTCATTGGTACTAAACATATTGTTAGTCATTTGAGAATTTTTGGAAGGAATTATGTCATATCCAAAATAAAATAAGATGAAGTATGATACAAATTCAATCAAATGTATTTTTATTGGTTATTGTGTTGATCATAAGACCTAAAAAATGCATTTTCATATTACTCATCATGTCTTTGCTAGTAGAGATGTTATATTGCATGAATACACAAATAATATTCAAGAGGAAGAAAAGGAAGAAAGTAATATCTCATGGAAAATTCTTGAAGAAGACATTGAGAGAATAGATATTTTAAATCAACAAACTCGTGATCAAAGTGGGCTTGAAATAAGATAAAGTGAAGCTACTTCATCGAACAATGAAGCATTAATAATACCAATGAGGCAAAGCAAGGCACCAACCAAGTATAATGACTATGCTCTAATGGCTTAAGTAATGAATGTAGATGAACCTCCAAATTTTGAATTAGCTAAGAGTCATAAAGACTAGATTAATGGTATGCAAAAATAATATTGTTCACTTATGGATAATGATACTTAGAAACTCATTGAATTGCCTACAAATAAAATTCCTATAAGTTCTAAATGGTTTTTTAAAACTATGTTTAAAGTGGATGGTAGTATTGATAAATTCAAAGATAGATTGGTTGCAAAAGGTTATTCACAAAAGGGATAGATTATGAATATACATTTTTACATATAGCTAAACTAAATACTAATAGAATTATTATTACACTTGCTACTAAGTCTAGTCAAGATCTACATCAAATAGATGTTGGGTTGGCATTTTTAAATGATCATTTTAAAGAAGAAATGTATCTTGTTCAACCTAAAGGATTTGTAGAGAAGGGAAAATAACATTTGGTATGCATGTTAAAGAAAAAATTGTATGGTATAAAACAGGCACCAAGGTCATTGTATGTGAAAACTGATAAATTATTCTTCCAACAACGGTTTATCAAGAGTAAGAATGATCCAACTTTGTACACAAAGAAAGATGAACATGGGAATGTTATTTTGATTTCATTGTATGTGGATGACTTAGTCATAATAGTAAGTGCTATAGAGTTTATTGATGAAATAAAAAGATATCTACCACAGGCATTTGAAATGAAGGATCTTGGAAAAATATATTATTATTTAGGAATTCAAGTATGGAGACAAGATGGTAAGACCTTGATTACTCAAAGTAAATATACGAAGAAACTTATCCAAATATTTAATATGCAAGATTATAAAGCAAAAACTACTCCATTAGAAAATAGTGTTAAGTTGTCTATTGATAATGGTACTACAGAAGTAAATGGGAATTTGTATAGATAGATGGTGGGAAGTTTGAACTACTTAAACACATCAAGACTTGATATTGCATTATCGATTAGCACACTTAGCCAATTCATGGATGAAAATATTGAGCCCCATTGGAAAGTAGCAAAGAGAGTTATTTGATACCTACAAGGTACCACAAATTATGGTATTGAATTTACTAACTATTGATAGGTTAATCAGATTTTGATTGGGAAGTTGGTCCAAATGATCATAAATCAATGCATTCAACATAGGGTTAGACATTATTTCTTGGAGCAATAAGAAACAACCAACTATTTTCTTGTTTTCTATTGAGGTTGAGTAAAAAACATTGTGTAGTACTACTTGCAAAGCAGTTTGTCTAGGTATATACCTAATGATATAGGAGACAAACAAAATGGACCACTCCAATCAAGTGTGACAATCAAAGTTCAATCAAATTGGGAAAATAATCTAGTTTAGAATGCAAGAACAAAACACATTGAAACTCAACATCATTTTGTAAGAGAAAGGATTCAATTGCAAGAGATAGATTTGTAGTATTGTAACATAAATGCCAACATGGCTGATGTATTCACTAAGACACTAAGAAAGATAAAGTTTGTACTCAATAGAGATATGTTAGGAGTCCATCAAAATTCATTTATTCATTGAGGGGGAGTGTTAGAGAATAATTCTTAATTGAATTATTCTCATGTCAATAAGTAATTGAACATGTGTCATTCACGATTGTAATGGTGTCCATTTTGTTGTCAGCAATTTCAATTCATCGTCAATAATATATATATATATATATATATATATATATATGTAATCTATTGATGAATAAATCAATGAATCATTCCTTTATTTCCTTCTTTGAGTTTCGCTGCTATTACTTTTTCTGTTTGAAATATCTAAAAAAACATTTGAACTTACTGAATAACATTGAAGCCAAACCCAAACATTTGAAACATTCTTACAATGAAAGGCTATTTGATTTGGTCATGGGCCTTAGCAAATTCAATCTTAATAAAAATGGTTTGTTGCTAAGACTGTCTAGCCCATTTCATGCTCTCCCAAGTAACAATGATGTTATCTAAGATATAGTGAACTTTGATAAAGCAAGTCTGCTCTGCTTGAATGATGAGAAGAAGCAAATAACAAATATGGAGTGCAAGTGCTTTGCCTATAATCTTATAAGTGTGTAGGAGGATAATCAGATGTCAACTACCAGTCCACTCAAGATCATCAGCTTTAGGTATGAACCTGAACTTAATATTTTCGTTGTTTATAATAGCTCCCAAAAAACCTGTAACATAGGCTTCCCCTATGAATTTTACAACTAACCGTGTTGACTGGATTTTAATGGATTTAATATTAATATGGATGCAGCCCATAGCTTGGGCTGCAATCATTGACTATCAAGAAGAGCTATGGATGCAGCCCATAGATTTTCCTACATTGTTTGATGGCATTTTACAGGGTGCAAACAAAAATTCGGATCAGGCAATTCGGGTCTTCATATATTTTGTTTTCCGAGATTCAAGAATCGTAGGCAAGGATTTGAAGCATACGAAAGGATCTCAATGAGGATTTGTGAAAAGCGGTATTAAAAGATATGTAAAAAGCTGCTCAATTGATGGTTTCTGGTGCGGCTTTGTGCTATTTCTTTATCACATGGAATAAATTATCACGTAAATAGCACGTTTCTATATGTTTGTTTAATGAACTTACCTGCTCAAAAGTTAAGAATAGTTATGTTTGAATGTATACCGTAAATAAAGAAATCTTTCTATATTTGAATGAGATTTAGGTTCCTGCTGACCAAGAAGAACCGTGACGAACTTGTCTACGGAGAAGCGTGATGAACTTGTCTACGTTCGGAGAAAAGTAGATGCCATGAAAACTAATCCGATGATTGGCATGGAAGTTCTGAAAATAAAAACACTTACAGGTTTGGATGTTCTTGGAAAATTCCTGTGTTTCAACCACTAAAAGAATTCCAATTAATTGAATCTTGACTACCAATAGAATTGAGCTGTTGAATTTGCATAATTCTGTTCACTTCATTTGCATTTTTATAATGTTAATAAAATAAATTTATCTTTTGTGTAATCCACGCTAAAATGTCGCGCGAAAGAGGTACACTTGATAATTATGTTGATAGATGGTGAGCAAATTTGTGGAAGAAAAATAAAAATTTATATTTTATTTTCATGTGTAGTGATTTTTTTAATTGAAGAAACAACATCACAATATTCTATTTTCATTGTTTAATTCAATAATTTTTATCTTTTTTATTTGATAATTCATGCAATATTTTTTTATTTATTTTAAATTTGTTAATCTAAAAAAAATAGACACGTTGATATATATATAATCTCACATGTAGATTAAAAAATTTCAATCTATCCTTGAGTACTGCCTTAACATAATTATTTTGATACAATTTTCATAAGTAAAACTACAAATAATAAATTAATGTGATAATTTATTGAAATTTAATTATGTAATTTTGGACAATAAGGTTTTATTGACTTATTTTTGAGTAATTATTTATTAAAAAAATCATTTTTTGTGATTTTTAATAGTTCATTTATCATTCATCATATTTCAATGATATTTACACAAAAGAAGTATTTAGATTTTTAATTTAAAGATATTTAAGCATAAAATTTATAACATTAAATTGGTCTTCCTATCTGATAAATCGTGACATCAATGAAAGTTTGTATAGATGAAGTTGGTTAGAGAAGGCAAGAAATTATTTGAGCTTCCAATGGAATAGAAAATGATATGGTTACGGAATAAAAATTATAGGGGTTATAACCATTTCCAACAATACTTGCTTGACCTAGAAAAACAAAGAAAAGTTTTGCTTTCCTCCTTTCATTTTGTCCAATATTGACACACATGGTATGTTTATGTGAAATGATTTCATTTTTAGTGGTATTTTGATTCATCTTCTTGTTGATCTCTAGTACGTTCTTTCCATGGACTTGAAAACCTGTGAAACAAAGATCTTTCTTCAAAATAAAATGTATGTTTTATCATTTTAAAACACATAAAACTTTGCAACTGTAGTGTGTGGGTGTCTTTTTGAATTATGATTTTTCCAAAATATTATTCTTAAAATAACATATAGATACGACAAGAATAGATAAATCTATATGCTAAATATTACGTAAGAAAGACAAAATAATATTATTTAAGAAAATATTTTTTAAATAATTTAATAAAATATTATTATAATATTTAATAAAATATTATTATAATATTTCATAAAATATTATTATAATATTTAATAAAATATTATTATAATATTTAATAAAATATTATTATAATATTTAATTTTATGAGGTACAACCATTTCTTATCACTAATTTATTTATTGACACTTAACCATTGAAATTGTGTTGTAACAAACTTTCAAACTTTGAAAACTCCAAAATTGAAATTAACACCGACAATTCTCCAATGTTAGAAACACAAGCACATATGGATGTTAGATGTATTGTTAGCTTTAACACCCTATTACAGTAAAAGAACAAAATGTTCACTAATTACAGATAAATATCTTCTAAACTATCAAATGAGCATGCATCTCTTCCTCTTGAAACAACACTTAAATGGAAGTATGTCAAAGAAATTTCTGACAATATGTTTAAATGTATTTTAATGATCTTATTTTTTATTAAAATTGTTTTATTTTTATTGACCTCATCAATAGTGTCTCTTAGCAAACAACTTTCCAAGAGGATATGATACATTAGGATGATGATGCAATAATTTTATTGGAACAAATTGGTGATTGAATGAGGGAAAGAAACACACATTACACCTTGATTGGTGATATGAATGAGGGTAGGCTATGAACATTGCACCAATATTGGAAGGTGATAGTGAAGAGCTTCAGGATTTTCTCAATGAAGCGAGAAAATATGACACTAGGGAAACTTCCTACTTCTTTCAAGATATCCATAACTATACATATCTACATCTACATTTCAAATAACAACACCATTTCATGGCAATGTGTTAAGCTACTAGAATATGCAAGTTTCAAAATACATTGTTATTTCTAACCCACATTTCACAATGTACCAAAAAAAACCATGTTTTGTAACATGTACTATGAAGAAGTATATTCCCTTTTTCAAAAAATAGAAACAATGGTACTTTTGTTGATATTTGGCATGGTCATAGACTTGATGTTCTTTTAATAATATTTGTATATCTAATTCCTTGTCTGTAATCTAGGATTACTATTATGTGCTCAAAGAATTGAATTTTTTAACTATATCAATTATGTTCAACAACCATATAGAAAGAAAATTCTCTTAATAATTATATTTGTTTGTTCAACAATGCTTATAATTGCATTTTTTCTTAAAATAAAATTTAAAATTCATACAATGCCTAGAAAATTTAAAGAAAGTATTTTTATATACCAATTAAAATAAAGAGATTCCTAACATTTAGCCATTATTTTAAGTCCTTACATGGTGTTAAATAAAAATAAAATAGTATGATCTTGTTTTTATTTTTTTCATGATTGGAAACATACAAAGTAACCAAGACATTGAAACAAATTAGAATCAAATAACTATACAAAACATGATCTATCAATTTGACGAATTATTATTCGTTGTCTTAGACCTTGTCCTCCAAAATATGTCATTTTCCTTCTCTATAACATCTAGTGAACATTTGTGTTATACTCCAATACCAATTGATTTGAAGGAAAAAAATTGTGACATGTTGTATGGCAAGGTCCTCCAATGCCACAACTTTTTTTCCATTCACTTTCATGGTAGTCATGCAAGTAATCATAATGTGAGGGAAACTATGTTGTCAATAGAGAAGAAATAAATTTATTATATCAACCTAGCCATCATAATCAAGGATAGTGGAAAACCAATGGCATGTTGGAAAATATGAAGGATCTGAATATTGTGGTATCTATTATTCATTTATCAAGTGCATTTATACAAGAGAGAAGGAAAGCAGTTGAGTAGTTACTTAATTGTATACACTTGTTAGTTACACCTGCCATTTACAATGTAATACAATAACATTCAATGCTAACACTCCCCCCTTATTACATTGTTCTTGAAACCACAAAAACACCTTGCCTAAGGACCCCCCCTTAAGGCTTACATAACAAAACTTGTTGATTACAAAAGTATATACATCTTTGTTGAGATCTTCATTGAAGAAACAAATCTTGAATTAGGTGGAACTCCATCAAGCTGTCTCATGACCTTCAGAAAGGTGTAGCCCCTAGCTAAATTCCTGAGTTCTTCCTCCCATGAACTCTCAAATCACAAATTCTCGAATTATTTGACAACATTGATCCATATTGAGCTCTCCAAACACATGGCTCCATCAAGTTGTCTAATGACCCTCGAAAGGGTATAATTCTTGATCACTGCCTTGAGTGCTCATTGGATAACCATCCATAGTGAGATCTATACCAAACCCCTTACTTCTCTCCAAAAACCAATCTTCACAATATATGTATTCTTCAAATCCATCAGCAACAACAAGGAAAAGAAAGAAACTAAAGCCAAAAATGCTTCTCATGCAAAGAATCATCTCAAAGTGAGAAGTTGACTTGAGATGATGGAAATTGCTCCATCCTCTAGTGCCACCAGCCTCCAATATGACTTTGTTGTACACTTTATCTATTTGATGTTTTGGATGAGTCTTTGGAGGCCTCATCAGATGTAATAAAGATAGCCTTGAAAATCCAAGCATAACTCTTTGAAGATCCATTGATAAAATTTATAAACTCATCTACATGAATAAATTTTGAATATACCAAACTATCCATACAATAACTTTCTTGAACAAAATGAATACCAAAAATAACAATGAAAACTCACTATTAAATGTTTTTATAACTGTACCTTACACTTAGCTCCAATTTTCAAGTATTTTGACTTTATGCCAAATAATACTTCTCAACCCTTTAAATAACTACCTCGAAACAATAATATTCCTTCAATATTTAGGCTTTTAAAAGTTGACACATAATATTCATATGTGATTAGCAAATGCGGTCAATCACTTCAAAAAAGACGACTTCGAAATGTCCCATACACCTTTTGTCTAATTGTTCAATGATAAATCACTACCAAGCAAAAAGAGAACTTTCCCTTAAGTGCAATAATAAAAAAAAATTAAAATCAAATCATACACCTATAGCTAGAAAAATGGCTTGTTAATTGCCTCCCACATAAACTCGAGTCCATCTGTATTCTTGCCTTCACTAAGGAAAAATTCACAACAATCTATCCCATAACGAGCCTTTCTACCACACCATTCTTTGAACTCCTTCCTTATTGCCTATGGAAAGATATGAACTTCACTTTTAAAAGAGTAATAAATATATATATTTTGATCAGACAGTACTCTTGGTAGTTTATTCCATTTCATGCGTTGCTTCATCTTCTTTGATTTGCTTACTTTGTTAATATACGGCCTTTGAAATCTTGATACAGTTTCAGCCAGCACATATAATTTGTGTACCCTTTCTATAATGGTTTTTACATTGCCTTCACTTGTTTATCCTTGCGCGACTGTTGTAGCTTCTTTCACACCTCCTCCACACTACTCTCGCATATAGGCCATTCAAAAATGCCCAAGCGTTCTATTACTGTTGGCACGCCTATCAAATGAAAGGTTTCTACGCCTCTGCAGATTCAAATACCATGGCGACGTCTCCAAATGGGCCAGGATTTGATCTGCATCCTCACCCTCATTTTCTAAGCAGAAATGTGATAGATAGGATGCCTCTTTCACACGCCTATCTGTATTTAGATGTCTTTACGCACATCAGCATCAACATTAAAATGTCTGCAACTTCGCCTGTCCGCCATATACAAACACCAATGCCTGCAATGAATCTCAGACAAATGTCCAGAAACAATTAAACAAAAATAATAATTAAACATATAAATTTTAGATTAGATTATCTATAATGGAAAATAAATGTTATTAAAAAATTAAACACTAATTTTCTTAACTTTTATATAAATTAAAAAATTAGAATCCAAAAATAAATAAAAATATAATTTATAAAACATTTAAATTTAGAATAAAAACTGAAAGATAAAGAAGATGACAAGTGAATTGGGAAAAATGATGACAATGGTTAATCTTAAAGCATGCAAATGAAACAAATGTGTTTAAAAGTAAATTTATATTCAATAATTAAAAATATTTTAAATTTATTTATTTACTATTAAAATGAAAAATGAGATTCTGTCGGCTCTCTCTAGGGAGATAACATTATTAAAGCCTTATGCATGGCACTTAGCCTTCCTTCTCCTCATGTCTAACAATGTAGGATATAGTGTTTTAAATACATGGATCTTGTAGATATTTTGTAAGCATAAAAAAATGGTGATTCTTGACAATTCTTGGGAGATCACAGGTTCTCACTATAAAAAAATTATCCTCTTCAAAAAAAATGATCTATTATTTAATATATTTAATGTGAGTAGCTATGGTGGATGTAAATAAATAGCCAAAGAAGGCTTCATTTCCTACTAGAGAAGTAGCATACTCTTCTTTAGAAAGAATATAATCAAGCGAGAAACATGTTTGTTTGTTACTTAACCCCCATTTTCTAAAGCCTATTTACTTTGATGTCACCTGCCTTACTTTCTAATTAATTTATATTTAACACACAAATTGCAAATCTCAAATATTGTTTTTTCTTTCTAACTAATTAGCAACAAATCCTTATTCTTATGCATGAAATTGATGATTGTGGGGAATTTCCATCTAATTCTACAATAACAAGCATAATTTTTTTTACAATTGAAGTCGATATAATTCACTCTACTACTTAAAAATTTACCAAAAACTATGAAGTATATACATAAAAACATCAATTTTCCGTAGTCCATAAGATTCAAATGAAGAGCTTCCAAGAAACCGTGTTCAATTCTTGCACCTTGAATCATAAGATATTGCTAGATTAGTTCAATAAACTAGTCAACAAACTCTCCTCACACTTTGACATTAACATATTTATTAAGCTAATCTAGAAATTCATAGTATCCTTTGTCATTTTTTTCATCTATTATCTCATTTTTTTCTCATTCAATTAATAGATTATGGAGTGTGATTAAATATTGAAAATATATTCAGCTAAATGCATGAAGTTATAGGGTGTGTACAAGAAGTTGAGTCCACCTTTTGGTCAAAAGGTAGAAGTGTCTTCTCTAATTTTCAGAATTTGTCACATTTGACCTTAAAATTTGAAGCACTTAAAGATTGAATCTTAAAAAATTCACTAAATATAAAATGTAGAAGTCGGAATCTAGTTTCAAAATATGTAATTTAGTTTAATACCTAGATGATACAAATTAATTTTTAATAGGCATGTCTAAAAACCACTATTTAAAAGTCATTTTTCTTACCATACCATGTACATGTATGTCATCCATATTTTGACCTAAATAATTAAATTTTTTTGAATCCTTTTGGAAAAATATTTGTAACATACTGAAGAATGTGGACGATATTTTTTGTAATTTTTTTTAATTTTTTTTGTTAATTTATTATTGACCATATTTGTTGTTTTGAAAAATCTTTGTGTATTTCATGCATATGATGACCTAAACTCATCAATTTTTTATTTTTTCAAATTGAAAAAAATTGTCTAAAGAATGTGGATGTATAATTTGTTTTCCAAAAAAATATTTTAATAAAAAGTTATTAAAATGTTAAAAACCTTGATATTTCAAGCTTATGGACCAGTTACATAAAAAAATTTTGAAAAATAGAAAAAATAATCCAATTGTAAAAAAAATACATATTTGGAATCTACACAATCTCATCTATAATGGGTTTTATTTTTGTTAAATTTTTTTGTAAAAAACATTTTTAGACATATATCCAAAGATGTTTTTTTCTTGTGACACTAACACGACCTTCAATTTATAAGTCAAAGCAAGTCCAAATTTTAGGTTCAAGTCCCCAGGCCTTTTTTTCTAACCCAAAATCCATAACAAAAACTAGGTCAAAAATTTAAATTTTTAGAAGCGAGATCCAAGTTGTTTTTTTTTTTTTTTTTAATTTTAAGCTTTTATGAAATAGGATCCCATTTTAGAACATGATCTCGTTTCTAAAAAATGGTATCCCATTTATGGCTCGGGGTCCCAAAGCGAAATGGGATCCCGTTCTCTTTTGCCTAATTTTGAGTTTTTTTCCAAGTTTAAAACTTCCACTAGAAATGGACTCATCTTCTTGAATTTACCCTATAAGAGAAAAAAATATATAAATATCAAAGCTAAATTGCACTAAATGAGCCCAAAATGAATTGGGATTCACACTTGTATGCATGGAACTTCATGTTAGATGAGATTTATAGGTTTAGATGAAATTTAGACATGAAATATGTATAATTTTGGTTGCAATATATCAAAATTCATACAAAACATGAGTTGGATATGGCTAGATTCACATGTCTATATAAATATAAAATGGGTGTAACTAGAACTATATATGGCTAGAAACAAAGTGATAAATCCTACATTTGGTTAAATAAAAATTAGGCATGGAGAGGTTTGCATAGAGCACGTCACTTATCAGATTCAAATATAGCATATCATAATACTTTGGAACAATCAAAGTATACATTTATTCCCTACATAATTATTATTTACAAGTCACTCTCCCCATCATTGAATAAAATTATTTTGTCCCATTTTAGCTCTAGCAATTTAGCGCTCTCCTAAGGACCTCCTTGAACAACTCTAATCATATTTTTATCCAAGTATTTAAGAATAAAATATGCAAGGATATTTGACGTAGCAACAACCATTTTCAGGGCCTTGAAACCATATCATTCCTAGCTATAATATCCCATATTATAAGTTCTAAAGCCAAATCTATATCACAAAAAAGATAGACATAAGCACATATCCACTACTGATTCTACATTAATAATGGTTGAACTAGAACAACACTTACTAAAAGAAAAATTTCATGCAGATAATATTATAAGTATACCAAGAGACTTTGTGATCACTAAGGCTAAACCATGATATGCTATAAATGACAACCATGATATGCTATAAATGGCAGAGAAACCTACCTCATAAAATTAACCAAAACTAATGACAAACATCCTAAAAAATGAATTATATACATAGAAAAGTTCAAAATCCTATCACAAGATTATATCCATATAGGTTCCATCCACTTATCTTAGTATTTAACAGAAAATATCATATTTTTTCTACAAGAGAAAGGCACAACAAAAAAAACTATGAAATTAAAAACTTCAAGTATCTTGTTAAAAGTAATAAAGTCCATCTTTGGGAATACAAAAAATCTAAAACTAGAATATAACCTCATCTTTATATGCTTCAACTTGATTCTTGATAATAGTTTGAAGATGGTTTTTCCTCCAATTTATGGACTAAGTCTTTGAACCATTGAAACTATATTTTATTTATGTTGAATTATTTTACAAATCCATGAGTGATAGGAAAGGACAACTAACTCTACACCATACTGAATTGAATTGAGGATTTGAAAAGTATCTCTATTTTTTTAGAATGAAAAAGTAAATACTTAATATGTTTAGTGAAACATGTTTCACTTTTTTAAATTGGTATTTGGTTTGGAATGTTAATTAATTAATATTATAATGAAAAAATATAATTCACTAGATAGACTTGATACATAAAGTAGGTAGGTATCTTCTTTAATTATACAATGCTTATAATATATTTTTAAAAGATTGTATATTTAAATGTATAGATTTGAGTGACATGGGAAATCTCAATTAAGAAAACAACATAATTTTAAAGTCAACGATACAATTTTATTATTATGTATACAATAGTGGACATTTCATTCAAGTCACTAATAGTAAAGAAATTCAATCCAAAAAATTAAATGCATTCAATATAATTTATAAATAATATTAATAATTCGATTTTTGCACTAACTATTCCCAACGTGAACCACTAAAAAGATAACTGTTTTTGAAATTATTAAATAAAAAAAGTAATTATATACTAAAGAATTGTTGCTCCAAATTTTTAAATAATTTATTTAACTAATAATTGAATGCAGAGTTGGCTGGGGCTTGGAGTTTGCATTCCTCGCAGTTGACCGGTGGGCCTGTATGCCTAGGTACCCAAGGTATGAACTGTTAGACCGCTGGGCTGAGTCACAAGGACACCCCTACCCCATAAAAAAACAAAAAAACCAATACTAATAACAACTTTTTTAAAAAAAAACAAAAAACAACGAATTAAATCTTGTAAAGATTACCTGTTATTGTCAGAAACGTGTGGCATGTCCTGGACCGTATTTTCAGGAAGGGACCACCACTAATTCTTATGACAGCTTGCATGCTGGGTTTGTCGGCTTTGAATTTAATTTTTTTCTTGTATATGACATTATCAGCAATCCCAATCCACCTTCCACATGTATTGTGGTCACGTTGTGGTATTGTGGTCAACATAGACCACAACCTGTTGGCGGCGCAAGTTCTTCCATGCAATTGCGCGAGTAGTCCGGCATAACTTTTCTTGAAGATTAAGAAGAAGAAAGAGTTGTGAGATGGGTACCAGGCGCTGAATTTCAGAAGAAAGAGCAGAGGCTTATATCGCCATTCATTGCTTATGAATTGCGAAGGCAAAATAGATATTTGTGATGACTGGGTAATCGAGGATATGGGGATTTTCAATCAGAGATGAGTTTTCAGGCTTCTACAAGTCCAGAGGTTAGCAATTAGTTACATGATCATGTACTACTTTTGAATTTTTCTTGAGAGGTAACCATGTTGGGTTTTCTGGAATTATTATGATGTTAAATTGTTTGATATGAGGCGCGGTCAATAACATGAATTATTCCATAACTTCACAGCTTGACGGAAAGGGGAAGTGTACGCAAGCATGACAACGCCATTCTATCTTTTGTTAGTTGTACTTCTTTGTCTGCCACAAGACCATTTCAAAATTTGGTAGTTCCAAAACTTCGTCAGCCACAAGATCATTTCAAATAGTGCTGGTTGTAGATCTTCGTCTATCATGAGCATTTCAAGGCATCATGAACAGCATAACAGGTTGAGGCATCAAACTCAATATGATACAGGTTTGAGTGTTCATGGCAATTTCATACAGTTATAATTATTACAATCTTGATAACCCATAATTCTAAGCTGTTGATTTGGATTATCAGGTGAAACAGGGCAGATCTGTAAAACAGAGCGCAATGGATTCAAGACAGACAATGGCTGCTCTAAGCGACAAGATAAGTCTAAGAAGTTAAATAGGTACCAACAACCAGAAACGCCACTACCCACCTATCTCAGGGTTGGTAAATTTCTAAAAGAAACTGGCACTCAAATCTTTAAAGGATGGGCAAAGGCTTCGCCTTACAGAGAACTGAAACAGTTGGTGAAGAAGATCAGACCATCTGGGCATGAGTTCACACTAAAGGAATTACAGCGCGCAACAAATGGGTTTGGAGAAGAAATTGGCAAAGGGGGTTTTGGCACAGTTTATTTGGTGAGTTCCTTTCCAAATCAAATAAACGGATTGAATATTGTAGTGTTTCAAAGATTGAAAATAAATGTTAGTTGATATCCTGTAAAGATGTTCCGCTTCTGTTTTTTCAAGGGAACTTTCTCTGCTGGAAGAAAAGTTGCAGTAAAGGTCTTCAACGAAGATGAAATTAAACGCCAGCAATATTGGATGAACGAGTTGGTAGTTGTAACAAAGCTACACCATCCAAGCATCTTGACGTTTTTGGGATATTGCTTTGAAGACAATTTAATGTTAGTCTATGAATATATGGAGGGAGGAAATCTATCAGATTTACTTTTTGGTAATCATATATCCCCTGTTTGATGTCTATTTCTTCTGCTAAGGGAGAAATTATATCTTATCTCCAAAAATATAGAGATCTAAATAGTTCGATTCAACAGGCCCAGAAATTAACCAGATTATTGACTGGCGAACAAGGCTGAAGATTATATTAGACATACTAAGAGGAATCCGGTATCTTCACGAGGGCACCAACGAGTGTATGGTGCACAGAGATATTAAACCATCAAACATTCTTCTGGACAAGAATTTTAATGCCAAGATTTCAGATTTTGGCATTTCTAGAATACTTCCAGATGACACCCAATACGCCCTTCTGGAGACTTCTACAGACGGTGGAGTATCTCCTACCCACTTAACCAATTTATCTACCCATGTAACAACGAATACTTCTGGAACAATGTATGGTTAGCTTGTCCCACCACTACTAAATAAGAATTGTAGATAGTCTATCAATATAGATTCATTTTCTCTGAGAGCAATTTTTTCTTGTTGCCTACTTCATTAATGTACTTTTCCTTCTGTGTTTTGACTCTGCAGGGGTTATATAGATCCCGAGTGTTTTGAAACTTGTCGTGTGACAATTAAATCAGACATTTACAGCTTTGGCATGCTGATGTTAAATATAGTATCTGGGAAAAAGTTAATACAACAGAAAGATGAGGGCATGCACATTCTATCTGACCATGTAAGTACTTTACTGGTATAAAACCGTCTCTACTACCGATTTCTGGGGGCTCTGGCAACCCAACTAACCATTAAACTTATGGCTTCATATGTTGATGCAGGCATGGAAGTTACATAAAGAAGGGCGCCTTATTGAGTTAATAGACCCTCAGTTACTCAACACTGAAGGTTTTAATCCAACCAGCATATTAAGAACAACCACAGTAGCCCTTTGGTGCATTCAAAGAGAATCCAAAATACGCCCATCAACATCACAAGTGTTTGATATGCTTTCAACGGAGGAGGAGATTCCTACCCCTCCACTTCCATAGCATTTTTATTGTTTCAGAGAGGGAGGACAGCAACAGGATTACATGTATTCACATTATTAATCTTGAATTATATTTAATTCAATGATTAAAGAAAAATTTTGATCAATAAAATATGATAATTATTTATCACGTTTGATAAAAATGATTATCATGTTTTGTACACTTACTACACTGATGTAATATTTAAATAAAATAATCTAAAGAATCTATCCCTACTTAATAATATTAAAACTAAAATCATAGACTCCATTTACCATTACAATATGATAAGTCTTGTAAGCCACTGAAGCAATTTGCAATCTTATAAGTTATATAAAGTTTTCTTAGTCCAAATGATAAAGGAGAACTTCCGGAAGAATTGTGGGAGGACTATATTTAAGTCAATGCTTGGGAAGCCAAATTTACAATGCCCACTAGATCTTGGTTTGAAGAATAATGAGTTTCAAATGATCTACTGGTAATAATGCATATAAAACATAAAAATATGCAATCTCTATTAGATCTTATTTTGAAGGATGAATGTGATGAAATAGAAAGATGTCAATATTAGAAATAATAATAATGAATAAATTGTTGGTTAGTTTATAAATATTGATAAGTATGAGTTTCAAATAATCTATTAGCGATAAAGTATTTATTGTTAAGAGTTTATTTTAATATTAAGTTAATATATTTACTTAAAATGTTATTATGTATGTATATTTTCATGCTATCACTTAAGAATTATATCAAATAATGATTTATAATAGGATAAAAATTGTGTTATTCTCAAACATAAATTTGTTGTCATGTTTGAAAGATTATTTTTTCGATATTGATTTAATTATATATTCCCTTTTTAGATAGTTATTAGTTCTTGTGTGTGGTATGTATGCTGCAATATATTCATTTTTGTTGAAAATTGTGTAAAGGCAAAAAAATTAATGTTTGCATGTTATTTTGGCTTTTCTTCCTAAAAAATAGTTGCAATTCAATTTCTATTTTTGTGTTGGATTTTTTGAATGAATAAATTCCTATATACCTTTATATTAAAATAAATAGACAATAGTATAGGGTAGTAAAAAGGCACACCTTCAAAGTTTCAATGAGATAGAGTCTAAAACAAAAATGACAAACATAAAAACAAGGTCCAAGCCCACACAAATCTATGCAACTAAAGTATTCCAAGTAGAAGAGGGGTCCTAATCATCAATATTTTCCTAGGCAACTCTAGGGACCACATCATCAATAGTATCCTAAGCAATGAGAGCACCCTCCTCTTTAGGAGTATCTTCCAACTAAGTAGAAAGTAAGGAGATGGCTAGAGCCAAGTGAGAAACCTTGTCAAAGCTAGACCACCCAATATCCTACCCATGAGAGGAGGAAAACAATTGTTGAGAAGATTGGCTATTCTCCATGGGCCACATTATCTCTAGAACCTAGAAGTTGAGAGCCATGGGACTAGGATTGTTTGTCATATTTGGAGGACTATGTAAGACCATGAATATGCCCTTGAGGAGGAGAAGGGTCAAGGTAACTCTATCAATAGTGTAGGAAGCATTCCTATGATCTAGAAACTCTTGAAGATGAGAAAATTAAAGTGAAAATTTTTGAGCTTTCACGTAAATCTACCTAAGAATATTAGAATATATCATATCCTTAATGTATATAGAAAAATGCTAGTCTATAGAAAAACTTATAAAAATAGTTTAATTTTTTATTTTATTTTAAATTGAAGAGAATTTTGACCCTAAAATCATTCCAAATTTGGGTATGCTTGAATGGGAGACAAGGTCAATCTCTTGATGAAACCATATGCCAAGAAAATGTAGGCTTAAAAAGGCCTAAAAAATCATGTATCCAAAACAAAGCTTCTTGATCTCTAGAGCAAAGCTAGAAAGGTGCTTGAGATTCTTGAAATGCTAATAAATTAGAAAATGAGGATTGAGAACCCCAAATGGATCCAAATGAGCATGAATAGGGAGACCTTGATAGGGAATACACTAGGGAAAACAATATAATTTAGTTTCAAGAATAGTCAACTAGACACACTAGAAGTGGTGCTACCATGAAGCAATAAAGGACTGAAGTTGTCAACAATGGTGAAACTAATTAACTATAGGTAGAAGAGGTGAAAGAAACATATAATTTGAATAATGGTGAACCAATATGTACAATAATCTATTAGGAACATCCAAAAGACTTACAAAAATGAGATTTTTAATGTAAATTGTTATATTGTCTTAAAAAATGTATATTATAGGAAATATAATAAAAAGAATCAACCATGTTATGCAACCAAGGATAAAATCCCTAAGTCAAATAAGATTATGCCATGTTTCCAAATCCTATGACAGAAGAAAAAATAAAAAATAACCTAAGTAATATAAAGACTAAAGCATGAATAGTTCCTAATGTATAACTAGTTAGATAAAGTATCAAATTCACACCAACAACCCCCCTTAAGTGCAACTTAGGGAGGCTAAAAATAATGCATGAAAAATAAATATGGGTCCCAAAACTAGGCTTGATGAGGTACTCATGTACATAAATTATCTCTCATAAAGGAGAAAAGGAGAAAACCTCATAGGAAAAAATCCTCTGCAAGAGAGAATTTTTTTCAAAAAAAGGTGAAGACTCATAAGAATAACTTCCTTCATGACCCTAAGCATCAATCACAATAAAATATAATGAGGTGACATTAGAGGCTCAGTGAAAATTTTTGCAACCTATTGGACTCTATAAATAGATACTCTAAGCTCAAAAAGGAACCCTATATGAGATTTTTGATGAAGTGCATATGGTTCTCAGTATGCTTAGTCCATTGATGCTTCACTTGGTTGCATGAAATGTGAATGGGTGATCCCACAATAGTGGTTTACAATTTTTGGCCAAAGTGGACACTGAAATAATTTTTTTAAACTAAATCTTCACTTTCGGGCACCTATAGCAGCTAAACCGTGAGGAATTTGAAGATGATGCAAACTAGAGTTTCGTGAGATTTTTTCTATAGAATCTAAATATATTTTTTTCAAAATTTTTGGAATCAGATTGTACTTTTTTTTCCATCTCCCTCGAAAACTAGTTTTTTCCAGAAAACAACATTTTTAAAAAGTGATGCTTACCGTATAACGCATAATTTTTTTTCCATGAAGGATAAAATTCTAATTCTTTTGAATTTAGATTCGTAACTCTGACATCTAGTGCTTCCACTTGGTTAGATAGTTTTTTATTGAATATTTTTTCTTTAATCAAGTTTTGAATTCAAACTAATTATAATTCAGATATAGCACGACCGTATAACGCATAATTTTTTTGGTATATATCAAAATTCAATTTTTTTTCTTTGTTGGATCAAGGACTTCAATATCTGGTGCACTAATATTTTTAATTTTTTTTTAATAATCTGCTATTTTTCCACATGTGTAGAACAGAGAACTTGATTTTTGATGAAAAACCTACATTCATGAGAAATAAAAAATAAATATAATAATTATATTAAATTTATTTTAAATTATACTTTTTGAGAAGCTTATAATAAGGACTACATACTTGTAAAAAATAATTTTTAAATGAATTCATTTTATCCCCTAAAAGGTAAATCAAAAGTGGTTTTTTATCAGCATTTTAATAGGTCTAAAGGAGACTCTGTTATAGGTATGGTTTAAAACTAGTGGGAATCTATCCAAGGGGGTTTGATTTAAGGTAGTTTGATCAAACCCTCCTCAATTGGAATTCTTTAAATGGAACCTTTTAAGGCTTAAATCATTATATTTTCTAAAAATATGTGATTTTAGCAAAAATCAATTCCTCCCAGAAATTGTAAACCAGTTTTGTGGGATCACCTGAATGGCTCTTTGATTGTCACACCAAAGAATAGTGGGACCATCATAAGGAAATCCAAAATCTATCAACAACTATCAAAGCTAAGAACCTCCTAGCTAGTTTTAAATACTGCTCAATACTCAGCCTTTGTAGATAATACTACATTAGAATATTGCTTATTACAAGACCATACGATGTGACCAAAACTAGGGAAAAAGAAAAAAGAAAAATTATACTTCCTATCATCAATGTCATCAACTCAATTTAAGCTAATGAAGTTGTCAATCTAAGAGTCAATTGATGTATAGTGAGTGCCAAAATATGTGGTACCATATAAAATATTTCCTAAAATTACATTTGGTATTTTTTCAATGAATCTTCATGTGGATTGTGAGAGAAATAGGAGACAATGCCAACCACAAAATAAAATATCATGATGAGAATGTTTTAGGTACAAAAGACTTCTAGAACCATCTATGTATATTATTTAGCATTGATTAAAAGAATATAACAATTGAAAGACACTTAAAAACCTTACTATAATAGTGTGGAGGTAAGCTTACAATCAAACATGCCAAATTTTTGAAGCAAATAAAGAGCATAATTTTACTAAGAAATGGAAATCCCACCTAAAGATTGAATCACTTGTAAGCCAAGAAAGTAGTGTATAAGTTCAAGATATGTCATAAAAAACTACTCCATCAATGTTCACTGAACAAGTTTCAGATCATGGAAGATGAAATACCTATAAGAATCAAGTCTTCCACATACAATAAAAGAATTAAAATATCATCCTAATGTCTTTGGGTATAAATTATGGGATTAAAATTACTATGTATGAATGTAGAGTAAAGTAAGAAATTATCTATTTCTCATACTAATCTTGAGGTTTCTCTTTATACCATACAATGAATAGTGAAGACTAAAAAGTAATAGACAATCTTATAAAAACTAAGAGGTTATTCCATAGAAATATCCTCATGAATATCACCATGCAAGA
The DNA here is from genome assembly GCA_007258455.2 of Sequoia sempervirens. Lineage (NCBI taxonomy): Eukaryota > Viridiplantae > Streptophyta > Pinopsida > Cupressales > Cupressaceae > Sequoia > Sequoia sempervirens. The sequence continues at coordinate 37,578 of VDFB02291667.1, forward strand.
AGGAAATTTTCATATCCATACGATGCACTGACTATCCTTGTGCAGCTACAAGTCAAAGTATACAAAAAATGGAATCTCTATTTGCAACAAGAGAAGAATCATAAAATAGTAAATTTCTTCAACTTGTGAAACCCTGTTTACAACAAGACATGTCTCATACTTATCAATGGAACCATATGTGACATATTTGATGCACAATCCACTTTCACTAAACCAACTTTCTTTCCTTAGGAACTTGTACATTATCCTAAGCATGGCCATTATCCAAAATGGTATGATTCAAAATACTAACACTTGATTTCTATGAGTGTGTAGGATAGGAATCTAAAGGATCACCAACCAAAAGTATAGCTACATCAAGATTCTCATAGGACCACCTAGGTAAAGCCCATGTAATTGTTGGTGGTGGTGGAATTCGTGTTGGTGTGAATAAAAGTTGTGTACCTAGTTAAGTCCTTACTAGGAGACTCAAGGGACAAAACCACACATTAAGTTTACTTAGGATTATAAGATTCCCTTCAAGAAGTCTTAGTTGTCATTTCTAGATCTTATCTTATCCTAGGTTGTTATGAGTTAGTTGTCTCATGTGATAGGATTAAGACACTTTTCATGATCTTATCTAATCCTTTATCCAAACTTTCTTATATAATGCCTCTTATGTACATTTGCATATTGAATCTTGTAGCATTTGCATATCTAATCTTATAACATTTGCAAATTCAATCTTGTAATATTGTATTTAGAATATAGCAATCTATTTTTGCCAGTTTCTCTCTTGTGGAAGTTATTTTGGTCTAGCAACTATTCCTAGGGGTGTTGAGGAGTCACCATTAACTCCTACATGGTATCACAACTCTAGTGCTTCAGATTCCTTCCCAAATATGAGGGTTTTGTGTTGGCTTGAATGTTTTGTTGGGTGGATATTGGGGTTTCAAGGACCTCATGGTTGAATCTACAATGTCAAAGAAAGTTAGGTTTTCCTTTTATTTTATCAATTTTTTTATGTTTTCATTGATCTATATAGGAGCGAATTTTCACCCCTTAGGAAAATTCGCCTTTTACACTTCCTCACCTTAGAAAACCAAATCCAAAGGGGAAATTCCACATCAGCTCGTTGCCTTCATTCCACTTGGCATCTATTTTTTGCATCGGGTATGTGCAAGATCATGGTGGCCAAAAAGTGGCAATGAGGAAAAAAACACGTCTTTCATTGACTGAAAAATGCGAAAAGAACGTGTTGACTTTTTTTAGGCTCGACTATCACCATACCAAACACCAAACCTAGTTTTACAAATTGGATATCTGATTTTCAAAAAGCATATATAAAAAAATTCAATCGTTGTTTTGAAGTTATTTGATAGTGAAGAACCCACAGGCGCACAGTGCATTGCTTCTTCACGTAACGGATATCTGATTTGGGCAAAATCCGATTTGGAAAGGTAAGTTTTTTTTATTTTTATTTGATTTGATTCAATTTTGAGTTAGATTTGAATAATTTCATATGGTTTTTGTGGATTTTTTTTTAAAATAGGGTTTTTGATTGAATTTTTGTGAAATTTTTGAGTTTAGAATGGATTTTGATAAAAAAATGAATTTTTTTTGTGGATTTTTTCACAATAGGGTTTTGATTGAATTTTTATGAAAATTTTGAATTTAGAATGGATTTTGATTTTAAAAAGAATGTTTTTGTGGAATTTTTTTCAAAATAGGGTTTTTGATTGAATTTTTATGAAACAATTGAGTTTAGAATGGATTTTGATTTTAAAAAAAAATGAATGTTTTTAATTGATTTCGATTTAAAAATAGTGTTTTATTTATATTGTCTAATTTTAGATTAATTATTTTTTAACTTTAATCAGGCATTATGGCTGTCGAGAATGAGAATGCACAAATTCCACCAATTGAGAATGAAAATCCACTAGCTGAGAATCAAAATGCAGAAATGCCAAATGCTCCACCACCTCCACAGCCATCAATTGAAGACTTAATTCATGAAAAATTGGAGCAATTGAGGGGCATTTGTGATTTTTATAAGAAAATGCCTTGATTATCCCATATGTCAAACACATTGATAGGAATAATTACAAATGTAGAAACCCTCTCCACCCAACATAATGCCTTTCATTTGTGGTGAGAAACCATGAAGGAATATTATGCATGTGGATTGTCTTATGATGATGTGAAAGATATCCAAATAATAAAAGCCCAAATAGCCTCTTTATTTATTAACCCCAGCACTAGTTTGCTAGTTAATGTTAACAAACTAAAACTTTCTATAAAATGGTGCATGCATAGGGGCATATTAGATAACTTTTGGGATCGTTGGTGTATGGTTTTTGATAAACCACCCAACAATAATCTTGATGTACCCTTTTACTTTATTAAAAATTTATATCTTGAGTTTTTGTTAGGGCTTCATGTCAATTACTTTGACATTAAACCCTTCCAAGGCGTCAAGGTAGAGGTATGCCTCAGGATAGGCCAGAGGCAGCTAGAGTAGTTAGGCGCCCACATGTTCCCCATCCTCCCCTTCCTTTTCCACCTCCAGTACAACATCCAGATATTACGGAGGATGCAACCACACAAACTATCGAGGCCATTCACTCTTTGAGTGGTCTTTTGGTTTCCCATGCTTCTTTAGTAGCTCAACCATAGTTTGGTGATCTTGGCGATGGATCCAATGTTGTCGCATCATCCTCCTCAGGTCCACATATTTGTGTGCCACATATTTGCAATACATGCCAGCAAATATGCTTGGGTCCTATTGTACAGCCCCCTGAGCATCCATTAGACACTTCTGATTATGACATCCAGGATGTGAAGATTATAGCAAATCACATGCAGGGGAGTGGAGCACACCCTACGGATTCCTCTCCTACTAGAGAGGTGGATATTGGAGTAGTTACATAGGTAACATTTAAGGTGTAAATTCATAACTTGCATTTTTTTTTAAATGAATATTAATAAGAGATAGTATCAAGTACTAATATTTATTTACATGGTCTATTTAATAGTTAATTTTTGAGGAGGATCTCACATAGGTGACTGATAGCACCCTTAGGGCCATTTCATTTGGCCTCGACAAGCACATAGTATGTATTTTCACACTCACTCATTTGCATTTTTTTATTGTATATTTGCTTGTTATTTGAATTGTCAATAATGAAATTATATATTAACTTATATGTTTATCTTATTCTCTGCTAGTAGGAAACACCTAGTGCGAGCGAGTTGCGATGCTCTCTAGACTATGGAGGCATAGTGTTAGATAAGGGAAAGGTAATTGAACTCAAATTTTATTGAATTAAAATTTATAATATTTTTTATTGATTCTGCATACATTGACATAGATTCGTAGTTTCATATGTACTTGTCATTTTTATGTACAGGCGGTTGTGAGCTATACATCATTGTTGATAAGTGCCACAACACCTAAAGGAGTAGGTATTTGAACACCTAAAGGAGGAGGTGTTGAAACACCTCAAGGAGGAGGTGTTGAGACACCTAAAGGAGATATAGAAAAAGATCAACCTAAAGAGGTATGTGTTTATTTTATTTTGTGCTTTTAAATATGTTCTTATTACTGACAATTCTATGCTAACTTGGATCAATTTCATTTTTTTGTTCACATATATAGATTGACGTTACAAAAGTTGGTTTGGTTAGTTCTTTGAGAGGGGTATATTGTAGGACTCCTAACCCTTCAAAGAGACGTATATTTTAGGTAATTTCAAATTTTAAATTTTAGAGTTCAATTATAATTCAATGTGTATTGATTTTTATGTTAATTAATCAATTTTAAATTATATAGTATAACTAATCTCAATTGTGGTTTGACTTTTTCTTAAGCAACTACCTTTAGAGCCAACGAGTGCTTCAAAGAGGCTCCATTTTGATGATCCACCAGTAGTTCAGGATGAGATAGACATTTTGGCATGTAAATTTTGAATAGATATCGAGATGGCATATGCCACATATTGTAAAAATTTGTTTGATTTGGTGTTGATGCCATTTTTGTATATGGACATACACTTGATTATTGGATAATTTAATATATATAGAAGTTGACAATCAAAATTTATGTTCCTCCTCATGTGCATGATTAAACTCTTTGAAAATTTAATCAAGTGAGCAATGGTTAAATATCAATGTACAATAGCATAAAAAGAATGGTTAAATATTATGTAGTTTATATTCATATTGCTAATTACATTGCATTGCACATCTTTCAAGCTCAAAGCATTATTTCACATTGCATAAGTAACAACTAGATGTTGATAGATGAAAAAATTCAATAACAATATAGTTTTTACAAAGTCAACCTAAGCAGTTATGCAATTACTTCACATTACATAACTAATAACTAGGAGCAGCTATCAATTGCATTAGCTTGTCATGGAATTCTATGAGACCACATTTCTTTGAGGAAACTTGGCACAAAACTCACAAAAAATGAAAATAAAGCACTCAAGCAAACTTTAAAGGGGTCTTAGGCCTACCCCCTCATTCCACATGTTATGCAGCAATTTACTTGTAGTTTAGGGGTTAACAATGGACAAAACATGTAAAAATTATATATATATATATATATATATATATATATATATATATATATATATATATATATATATATATATATATATATATATATATATATATATATATATATATATATATATATATATATGACCTTGAAGCATGAATTACGATTAGAATATCACATAACATCATATAAACAAAAAAACCACTATAAACTTGAATGTCATTTAAAACATGCATGATAAATATTCATTGTTGAAACTGGAATTTTGGTAGCTTGATAAACAGAGTCTATTGATGTCAGGTTTCAATTTGTATGATATTGAGAAAATAAGCCAACTGAGTAGAGTTATCAGTATTCTTCAAAAATCATAAGAATCCTTTTAGTACACTAGCCATTTTGACATCTTCTTGCAGTCTCAAATGTTATTGTGTATCATTGTTACATTGGTCTTGGTTCAATGATGCTGAACAATTTTAGAAAAAAGAAAGTTGTGTCACGGTCCGCATTCAATCCAACAAGCAAAAATGAAAGCTCAGCCTCTTGGAATGAAAATTCTTATTTGCTAAACAAATGAATAAGAATGACGTAGTTAAGATGTTTGAAGTTTTTTAAAACATGCATGATAAATATTCATCATTGAAACTTGAATTGTGGTAGCTTGATATACAAAGTCTATTGATGCCAGGGTTCAATTTGTATGATATTGAAGAAATAAGACAACTGAGTAGAGTTATTAGCATTCTTCAAAAATCATAAGAATTCTTTTAGTACACTCAAGAGTTATCAGATGTCTTCTTACAGTCTCAAAAGTTATTTTGTATCATTGTTACATTGGTCTTGAGAGTGGTAGCTTAATATAGGTCTGGACAATACAAAGCCTGGTTTACCTATGCAGTGTAACAGTGGCATAGGAAGATTTTTCTTTGAAAGCAAAAATGAAAGCTTAGCCTCTTGGAATGAAAATTCTTGTTTACAAAACAAATGAATAAGAATGAGGTAGTTAAGGTGTTTGACTTGTGATTTAGAGGTCGGTTTTAGGGTAGTTAAGGTGTTTGAAGTGATTTAGAGGTTGCTTTTAGAGAAGAGAGATGTTGAAGAGTACATCAAGTCAGTGAGAATCGAAGTGTAATGTGTTTTAGTTTGTGGTACTCCTTTGTTTCTTTGCAAATGTGTGATAAATTCTTAGTTCAATGATGTTGAACAAATTTTAGAAAAAAGAAAGTTGTGTCACGGTCTGCATTCAATCCAACAAGCAAAAATCAAAGCTCAGCCTCTTGGAATGAAAATGCTTGTTTGCAAAACAAATGAATAAGAATGAGGTAGTTAAGGTGTTTGAATTTTCCTTAAGAGTCCAAAGTGCTAAAAGGCAGCAATCTTTGAAGGGCTATTTCTCAAAGACCATGATGCTTAAAGACTCTTCGTCCAAGGCTATGGGATCGTGTTGGGAACATCTAAAAAAACCTCTCTCGGTTTTTTCTATCTTGGAGGCATTTTCCTATGGTGATGACTTTTCAATGGAGGGAAAAGTTGTCAGATGCAAGCAGTGTAAAGTTGCAAAGTGGTGTAACTTTTATTCTGCAACTCGTACGACCAAATGGACTGTTCCAACACGTCCAGATGGGTATTTTTACGCTAGGGATGGTCCTCTCTTGCACCCAAATATGTTGAATCACTCTGAGCTACATTGGATTGACAATTTCCCTTAAGAGTCCAAAGTGCTAAAAGGCAGCAATCTTTGAAGGTCTATTTCTCAGAGACCATGATGTTTACAGACTCTTTGTCTGAGGCTATGGGATCGTGTTGGAACCATCTACCAAAAACTCTCTCGATTTTTGCTATCTCGAAGGCATTTTCCTGTGGTGATGATTTTTCAGTGGAGGGAAAAGTTGCCAGATGTAAGCAATGTAAAGTTGCAAAGTGGTGCAACTTTCATTCCGCAACTCGTACGACCAAATGGACTATTCCAACACATCTGGATGGGTACGTTTACGCTAGGTATGGTCCTCTCTTGCACCCAAATACACCAAATCACTCCGAGCTACATTGGACCGGCGATTTCCCTCAAGGGTTCAAAGTGCCAAAAGGCAGCAATCTTTGAAGGTCTATTTCTTGGAGACTGTAATGCTTATAGACTCTCCATCCAAGGATATGGGATCGTGTTGGGACCATCTACAAAAACCTATCTCGGATTTTTCTATCTCAAAGGCATTTTCCTATGGTGATGACTTTTCAATGGAGGGAGAAGTTGCTAGATGTAAGCAGTCTAAAGTTGCAAAGTGGTTTAACTTTCATTCCGCAACTCGTATGACCAAACAAACTGTTCCAACACGTCCGGATGGGTACGTTTATGCTAGGGATGGTCCTCTCTTGCACCCAAATATGCTAAATCACTTTGAGCTACATTGGACCGGCGATTTCCCTTAAGAGTCCAAAGTGCTAAAAGGCAGCAATCTTTGAAGGTCTATTTCTCAAAGATCGTGATGCTTACAAACTCTTCGTCCAAGGCTATGGGATTTTTTTGGGACCATCTACAAAAACCTCTCTCATTTTTTGCTATCTCGAAGGTGTTTTCCTGTGGTGATGACTTTTTAGTGTAGGGAAAAGTTGCCAAATGCAAGCAGTGTAAAGTTGCAAAGTGGTGCAACTTACATTCCGCAACTCGTACGACCAAACAGACTATTCCAAAATCTTTGGATGGGTACAATTATGCTAGGGATGATCCTCTCTTACACCCAAATATGTTGAATCACTCCGAGCTACATTGGACCAGCGATTTCCCTTAAGAGTCCAAAGTGCTAAAAGGAAGCAATCTTTGAAGGTCTATTTCTCAGAGACTGTGATGCTTATAGACTCTCTGTCTAAAGCTATGGTATTGTGTTGGGACCATCTACAAAAACCTCTCTCATTTTTTTCTATCTTGAAGGCATTTTCCTGTGGTGATGACTTTTCAATGGAGGGAAAAGTTGCCAAATGCAAGTAGTGTAAAGCTGCAAAGTGGTGCAACTTTCATTCTGCAACTCGTACGACCAAACAAAATGTTCCAACACATCTGGATGGGTACGTTTACACAATGGATGGTCCTCTCTTCCACCCAAATACGCCGAATCACTCCAAGCTACATTGGACTAGCAATTTCCCTTAAGAGTCCAAAGTGCTAAAAGGCAGCAATCTTTGAAGGTCTATTTCTCGAAGACCGTGATGCTTACAAACTCCCTATATAAGGCTATGGGATCATGTTGGGACCATCTACAAAAACCTCTCGCAATTTTTTCTATCTCGAAGTTGTTTTCCTGTGGTGATGACTTTTCAGTGGAGGGAAAAGTTGTCAGATGCAAGTAGTGTAAAGTTGCAAAGTGGTGCAACTTTCATTCCACAACTTGTACGACCAAACAGATTGTTCCAACATTTTTATATGGGTATTTTTATGCTAGGGATGGTCCTCTCTTGTACCCAAATACACCGAATCACTCCGAGCTACATTGGACCGAGTTAAATTAGGTAAAAAATTGATGCAGACACAAGGGTACAATCACAAACTCTTTGCAACCTACCTATTTGAGGAATCTAACAAGATTATTTTGACCTCTTTGGACAATCCAAAAATCCCTTAAAACTTGACAAGAAACTAAATACACATTTCCCTCTTTAACCCCCTTAAACCCTTGTAATAGTGAGAAACTAGTTTTTGTCCAATTACTCCACAATTTTCCAAAACATGAGACGAACACATGACTGATTCAAACACCCATATCCAAGTTACACAACATATATGAGAAACAACATAGACTCCTTTGTACCAGCGTTGACTTCCTATACATTCACCCTTGAATAGGCTACTCAATCAGCCCAAAAATGCAAAGCAATATACCTTCAAACACCACACAGACCCTTGAAACCTTGGGGTAGAAAATAAATTGCCAAGAAAACAAAGATTCTGCAATTGGATTCCATTTGTACGGACCTATAACCATCAAATCAAAAAACCCTTGTTTTTAGTGTAATTCTTGAGGGTTTATTGGATGTAGCACTTCCACAACCTTTCAGACTTTTCCACCACTTTAGAAACCTTTATTTAGGCCCCAATATGCTTAGAAAACAAAGAAACTTCTAGTATCTCAAAGATTTTTGCAAACCCTAGGGTAAAAACTCTATTTTCAAGTGAAAAAAAACCACCATTTTTGGACCTTTAACTCTTCATTTTATTTCAAAACCCAGTTCTCCATGCCTTCCACTCTTGAAATAACGTCAAGACATGTAATAACGTTTCTACATAAATTTTTTATACAAAGCAATGGGAAGATAAAACCATGTAAGTGGTTTCCCCAAACTAATTGCCACCAAAACCATTCTTGATAGTTTAAAACCACGAACCACCCCAACATGTAATTATGATAGCACTCAAGATAGCCCTCCACCATGAACATATCAACTAAGTAGGAACCCATAACATTATGGAAAGATGATCCACTTCTCCCAATGTAACTCCCAAGCATTACATGTGAGAGATGGTCAATTTCATTGATGGCAACGATTGTGTGACTCCCATTGATGACCTTCTTTATTCAATGCCATTACAACAATATCCCAAGCATTCCAAAGAATACTAATGAAAACAATATTTCCCTCAACACCTCATGATCATTCAAGTACTCATTCTAACAATACAAGAGATTTACACATCAAATTGCAAGTGAATATAATTTACTATATCTTAACATAAAAAATGCAAAACCTAATAGAAAAATGTATCAATGAGGTACAAGGATGTATAAAAAAGTTCAAATTTGAAAATAGGATGTAAACTTAGAAAACTATAGATTTGAAAACCTTAATAATGTAAAACCCTAAAAAGAAGGTTGGATCAAGTGTACGATTGGTTGGGCTCAACAAAATATAAAGAAAAAAAAATTATTTATGAAGTTAACCTAGGATAATTAATAAAATCCAATAAATCAAACACAATCAACCTAACATAATTAAGGGTTGATAAGGGTATGAATGTTTATCTTTGATCTACTCTTGAATATCTAGGGACTTGGTGGTATTTAGAAATATTAGAAGGGTTGTTGATTTCTCATGGGGAGGCAAGTTCTTCTATATCAATCCCCAAAAAGTGAAACAAGATTAAAAATAGTTGGCAAGCACTCTATATGTTCAAATTTGTTACTCATTTTTATTGCATTGAATCAAAATGTCTCACTATTAATTGCTCTAATGCTATAAGATAAATGAATTTTTTCATGATTATAATGAATATATTGAATGTTATTAATTCTAGTGTATATCATCAAATTATGCCAAACATGTGTTTAGTCAACTCAAATTGGGTGAATGACACCACTTAGCGAAAAGTTTGAATTTTGAATTTTAAAATGAAAGGGAATAGGTTTGTGACTAGGAGGTCACCCTTGCAAATTAAAGAATTGGGTTTGAGGAGCAAAAGTTGCAAGCCACTATAATTGATTATATATAAATGGGAAATATTACAAAACCTGGTTCAAACGAGCATACTGATAGGAAAGAACCAGGAAGAAAACCTTTGGTTGTAGCTCGATTAAGTACAAAAATAGACCCCTTTACAAAACCTATGAGTTTCCAAAATACATACCCCTTTACATTTTAAACATACCCTTTATACAATGCCAGACATTTGACCCATATTTCAAAAAACATCACTGGGTATAGATTATGCCCATACACAATTATGACTGTTTTACATTGTTTCCAATTTGAGAATTCAAATTTTAAAATTTTTTCCTATTAGAGGCATTCAAGGCATGGTCTTCAACAATAGTAGTATTTTCACATTCTGGACTGACAAGCACCTGTACAAACCATCAAGGTAGCTTAGAATAACTAATCTATATTATTCTAAATGACACACAATATGATGAGATGGTAATGAAAACTATAAAAGACGCTTAGAATAACCAATCTATATTGTTGTAATCTATTGCATACCCCTCTGAAAGGATCAAATTTGGCTATTGTTGCAGCAGGTCCATGATCAATCATGCCAGAATATCGCAAAGTGGAAATGAGAAATCTATATTGTCAATAATAGAAAGATGCTTTAGATTAACATATTCATATTAATCTAAAACAACTTGAATGATGATGAGTTGGTGATGAAAAACTATAAAGACGACACCTCTTCAAAAGGATCGAAGTTGGCTATTGTTGCAGTAGGTCCATGATCAATCATGCCAGAAATATCGCAAAAGTAGGAAAATGAGAAATCTATATTGTCACAATAGAAAAGATGCTTAGACTAACATATCTATATTAATCTAAACAACTTGAATGATGATGAGTTGGTGATGCAACTTAAAAGATACATACCTCTTTGAAAGGATCAGAGCTAGTTATTGCTGTAGCAGGTCCATGATCAATCTTTAAGCAAAAATATCATAAAGCGTGCTACAAAATATCACTATTAAAGACACCCCATTGCAATAGAGAGCAGAAGTTTATCGTGTTCTAAACTTAATCATACGAGCACAAGTATCTCTACCTTCCATTCTTGAAAATGCTATTCAAGTGTGCCTGAAGGGTCATCTCTTTGTTTAAGAGTATCCAATATTGCTTCATGATCAACATTACTAAGTGTCCATAGTTGTTTTGTCTTTGGTCTGGCATGATACTTCAACAACTTAACATTTATTGCTATAACAAGGTGCGAATACATGAGAATGGTTTTGCGTTTCTCATAGTCTTCAAATGCAGGTATGTCATTCTTTCTAATCATGTATGTTTGCAACCAAGTTCCCACAACCACAACTGAACCTATAGGATACATGAAACCATCATCTTCTTCCATCAGTTGTGTTAGATTATGCTTTACCCACACACATCGAGCCAACCAATAGTTTGATCTCTCTTCATTCCCCTATGGTGCAACAACTGCAAAAATATGTCCTAGCTATAGTAGATTTGAAAGCAAGTCATAATCAACTGAACTTTCCATTGTGTCATTTGTCATGGATATTGTTTGATATAAAGGAGTTAGATACTGTGGTACCCATGTATCCACCCACTCACTTGACTCACATTGATTCCACTCACACTGAATACAACTCTAACCAAAACAAGCCAACTCC
>VDFB02291668.1:0-22105 GCA_007258455.2 Sequoia sempervirens
CCATGCATTTTCTTCTATGTACTACTCAATGAACCTTGTCATTATCTTTTTTCTGTCATTTTTTAAGGGATTGGCATTCCTCAAAGTTGTGCTCATTGTTTGTATTTTATATGATTGTCATGCATAGCTTGCAAAGACTTCACTATAGGTTGCCTTTCATGGTGCTAATGCATCATCGTGTTGTCCCTTTGATCTCACAAATCCCTATATTGTCACTTAATATCCTTGAACTAACATAATCTTGCTCCTTGAAACACACATACACCTCATTTTCATGATTTGTGGGGAAATATTACATTTCTTTAAACTTTGTCATCTTCTCATTATGACCATCTTCTCTTGACTTTTAACATACCAACTATGATTTTGGGTAGACCACTATACTTTCGTTTCATGTATGCAAGTTTTCTTATGGATTGTTTCTTGTACCCCTTTTATTTGAAAATACCTTTAATATGTCTTCAAACTCCATGTCTCTAGCCATTGTCCTCTACACTACTCCCAAGCATAGGCCTGTTGACTGTCACCATGCCTTCTTTTGAATGTGCATTGTCCTTGAAGTAAAAAAGGTCATCAATTGTGTGTCATTATGTCTTGAGGAATTTTGACAATAACTTTATGTTTTCTCTTTATTACTAATCTTCACAACTCATGTACATGTATGTAATGTGGGTAGAAGGTATAAACTATAAATTCAAACAAAAAATCTATGCAACATATTTTCCCCTTTTGCAACCTATATGTGGAAAATAATGCAACATGGATGGATCATATATAGAACACATGAATCCTTATTGTTTACATGCATTTGATACCTCATCTAAAGGGAAAAAATCTATGATTATCTCAAGTCTTAAGGTTTTGTTGGTTGGTTGAAAATGATACAAACATATAAGAGATTCAAACACATTCAATATTATAAAATAATGCACAGATAAATCCACAACCCTTTGAATCAAGAGTTTGATAAGGACCTTAAGTTTGAATATTTGTCTTTATTTTATCCCTCTTTGTTGTGACATGGGAGGAAAGAGCTAACAAAACAAATGAAGACCCAAAGAATAGATATATTGAATGATGTCAAAAAGTACTATCATAGAGATAGATTAAGTATTATCTATGATTGTATGCAACATAAAATTTTCATGGTCATTTTCTTGAATGATACCTAAATATGGTTTTGAAGACTCACATGGAACACCTAGAACTAGCATTTTAGGGGCCCTAGACGCATGTTGAATGATTTGTAATCGCTTCATTTAACTCCTACAACCTCTTTCCTCTTCAACATGGATGGAGTTCAAAAAGGAAAGAAGGAAACCTCCACGCTAAACATGGGACCTCGTTCAATACAAACACAACAAAAAACCCTATACTTTCTTATGCTATGTACCCTAAACCTCCAAAAAGAGAAGGATTAACATGGAAACTCAACAAAAATGAAATTTTCTTTTCTTTTTTCTTTTTCTAATTTTTTTTCCATTTCTTTTCCTTAGTGCCTAAAACCAAAAATTGATGTATTCCCTTTTGAAATAACATGATTTAAAACCTTTAAACACCTATACTATGAAACCAAATGATGATCTTATAAAATTTCAAAATATCTCCCTAGGGACTATTTGGCCAAGGTGAGGAAAGATATTAATAGGATTTATACCCTAACCCCCCCTATGGACTTGAGGTCATAGGGGCATCCTTTGTCCAAGGATATTCTATATACCAAATTCAAAATGGGATTGAAGTCACATGTAGTTCTTCTCACAAGGTCTATGTCAAAGAACATACACTTGGAATTCCTACAAGATAATCCCTCGTCTAATTAATAAATAGGGGTAATGTGATTTTTCATCCAAGGGGAGTTAATTAAACCTTTGTAAATTTATATTATTTCTTCATTTTAAACCTACCAAAGTTTTATACATGCATTAAGATTCTCTTACACAAGAGGATAAGGGTTAGTTAGGTTTTGTCAAGAATATAGTTCCATGGTATATCTCTCCAAGCATGGAGATCTAAACATACCTAGGCACTAGTTTTGATGCAATCCAAACTTGATATAAAAATAGAATAAAAATAAAGAGTGTGCATCCTTAGATAGTAGTCAAAATATCATCACTATGCAACAATTTAAGCAAAATCCTTGATATTGCTCCAAGTGAGGCCCCATTGCAACATGGTTCAACAATATCAAGTATCATAATATTATATGACATCATCCAAGATGGAGCACAAGATGCATCAACAAGGCCACACGAAATCTTTTGAACTTCGAAAGATCTACCACAATAGTTATAAACTTACTTTGAGCATGATCACTACTGATTCACACTCAAAACAATTTCCAAGACTATATCCATTGAGTATATGCACTCCATAATATTAGTAATAATAATGGTCTTAACCATCTAATTTCATTTAACTTTTAACGGGAAAACATTCTTCTAATAGTCTAGTTCAAGGACTAGATAATATCCCAACTTTCCATTTATACTAAAATGAACTCAAGGACCTAACTAATAAGTGATCTCATACAACAACAATAGGTTTGTAAATCAATATTTATTCACATATTTTAGTGGCCATAAGATGTAGGAACATCACAAAATCATGACACATCTTCTATCAAGTCCAACATAATGTGGCAAACATCAACTAGACACAACACAACATAGATGCAAAGTCTTTAAAATCAATCAATAGTCTTCACAATTTACTAACCAATAATTTTATGATAATTTCTTAGTTCTTGAGAATTTTAGAAGGATAGAGATCATAAAGACATTAGACCACCAATTCAATCAATAATTCATGCCAAGTTAAATCCATCTTAAGATTTCCCAATTTCCAATAGCTACAAGTGACCCTTAATATTCTCTAACAATTGTCTCAAAGGCCATAACAAATGCATCTTAACTCAAAACCATCATTATTCTAAGCACATCGTAACAATATTGTTTTAGTGGGCAAGATACTATATTGGCAACCTTACAAAACCAACATTGTTCTTGCATTTATCATACTACTAATTTAAATGATATTTTATCTCACTGCTCATTTACTAGGGTTGACAACTCAAATCAAGAGCTAAAGGTCGGTTGCTACATTTCTTAGTGTCATTTTACTTAGCCTCTATTTGTCAACTTGATTTAAATAAAATATACAATTATGTTGATTTCCATTTCACCTAAGGATATGTTGCCTATAACATGCCACTAGGATGATGAGGTGTGTGTGTGTGTGTATATAGAGAGAGAGAGAATCATTATCTTATCCTTTAATAATATCATGCTATTATCAAATACTAGTCATCTTATATAAAGTTTGATTGTATGCAGTAATCATACATCTCTGGACATCAAACTATTTCCATATCCTTAAATAGAGAATGCCCAATATAAGGTACTTGATTCATGAAGATTTTCTAAGATAGTCATTTGATATGTTGATCTCTATTGAATGTTCTTCAACTGATAAATGAATTTCTCCCAAGAATAGGTTGGAGTTCCCTCTTGAAGAATTAGTTTTCTAACACACTTGTACTAGAGCACTCTACCTTTGATGCCTTCATAAGCATCTAGGAAGCCATGCTTGAGACCCAATCCCAACGTTCGTTTGGAAGAGACAACGCAATCACTTCCTACCCTAGCCACCACCACTAAGGATGAAGATAGCTCACCTATAGTTATATCAAGTTTAGTCAAGTCTCTCCCAAGAAGATGAACACGTCTTCCATCCTTTCCAAGAGTGTAAGCAAGAGCTAAACCCATGATTCTTGCACCAAAAATAATAACATATGTTTCTTCCCTTCCTTTATTGTCACTCTCATTAAGCAGGGAACTTTAAATATGCATTGTCAAAGTTGTTTCTCTTGAATTATTATTTCCTGCACAATGTGAGCACCAAAGAAAGAAAAAAAGTGTCCCAAAAAGTAGAGCAAATTCCACTAGTCCATTAAATTTGAAAAAGTGGGAGATCTAGAGCAACTTCCAAATTTTTATGGTCGAACTACTTAAACCATGGAATATCCTGATTTTTTGTGCACTCATGCAATAATCGCATTCCATGTAACCACATTTCTTTAATGCATTTCTTTAAAAAGCTTCATCAAGAACACCATGTTGTGCATGACTATACACATCTTGCAATCATGGAATTCAACATTTTGCATATAGATCTTGTTGGGAATAGGTGTGTTGTACACCTTGCATTATGTATTTAATGTAATTATTCTTGGGGCCACTAAATGTTGCATGTAACATTGGAACATAAGTTAAGTTGTAAAAATGTAATTATTTAATATTGGGGAAAATAATAAATAAAGCACTCAATATTAAATAACGGGAAATGGTTTGTAATCTCATAGTTATTGTCACATAGTTTTGTGCAATACCACTTAGTGGGTTTGTGGGAGCTTGCTTCTATAAAAGCAACCACAAAGGTAGTTATTGTGAGATGCAATTTTGCATGATTAGCTCTGGTTAGCATTTGTGAGGGTTTGAAGCATGGCACAGGATGTGTGGTTGCATGCTTGTTCGCATGGATTGCTTGGAGAGAGCTTGTTGCTTCAATGGTGTTCATGGAGACTCAGAAGATGTATTGTAATATTTATTGTTGAATAATACATGAGAGATGGATGCTTTTGAAGGCTGGGTTTTTTTCCTCTTGAGGGTTTTCCCAGGGTATATCTTGTGTCATATTTTCATGGGTATGTTGTCCATTCTCTTATATGTGGATTTTGAATACTTAGATGCATAAATTTCTTTATGGGTTATGTGGAAATTGTCTTTAATTAGTTGTAAGTTTCCAACAAGTGGTATCAAAGCTTTGGTTATGGTTGTATAACCCTTGGTTGAGAAAAATCTTGTTTAAGTTTGAATCTATGCATTGCATGAAAGAATCAAAGGCATAGCAAGATATGAGGGTTTGGGGTTTGCTATTTTGATGGGTTGTTTGTGGATTTGGGGTGTGAGAAATTTTGGTTGAAATGGGTTTCTTGGTTTTGCATTCAAGTGGGGGTTTTGTGGGGGAAAATTTACATATGATCTCTTGGCTCAAAATAGACCTCACGGTTGGATCCGGGTTGGCCGAGAGATGAAAATTGATATATAATTTGACCTATTTGTGTTACTGTGAAAAATTATGCATAAAATTGCCCATACCACCCTTGTTGTCACAGTGCTCAAAACATATTTTAAAATAAATTATTTTTCGATTCGCTTGGTATGAAAAATTTGTCCCACATACCAAAATGTATATAAAAAAAATTATTGAAGAAAAATTGAAAAAATTTGAAAGAAAAAATATATATAATTTTTTGGAATTACCCATACCTCTTACCATTCTGCGGTAGGGGAGGTACCGTATACGGTATCGCCCATTTCTGTGTGGCTGACCCGGCGTCTGATTGCGGTCGGTCGGTACGACGTCTGACTTTACAAGCTTTTTACTGTTTTAAATTTTATCATAAAATTACTCGCGATTAATTTATAAAGTCCACCATTAATATTTTCACCACCGTTTTTAAAATGCATGCAACATGGATTTTTTAAAAGAGGTCTGATAATTTTTTTAAAATGGAAAATTTAATTATTTTGAAATAATATTTTTGGGTCTGCCACCCAAGGAGCGGTGCCGCCCAGGAGGGGCCACCGCTCAGCCACCAAGGGTGGCTAAAAATATTTTTGCCTCAAGTGCAAACTGTGCTTTTGTTTTAGAGGGGCATAACTTTTGCCCAGTATTTTGGATTTTTGACTTCTTGGACTCGTTGGAAAGCTGACTCAAAGCTCTACACTGTGGTGATAGATATTTTTCTAGATTCTGGAGTTTTGACAGCCTTTTGCTTGGTCAAAGTCAGGTGTTTATTTTGAGCTTCGAGAGGGCATATCGGGTGCATACAGAGTTAGATTTTAGACTTTGAATAGTCAACGGAAAGCTTGTTAAGAGCACTACACAGTGGATCAAGTTTGGAGATATTTTGGCATGGTTTATTTGTTGTTTTCTTTATCTGAGTTGTTTATGGGTTTCTTTGGCTATGGTGATATTATGAGTTAATGGATGATCGGATCTTGGAGATTTGATGATGGATTCATTGTATGCTCATTTGTACATCTTATATTATTCTATTTGACATGGTTATCAGTATATGGTTGGATTTATATGCTTCATTGATGTATCTACAAGTTGTGCAATGTTGTAGGCGGTCTATACTTACATGTTCCATTTATGACTTGGACATGAGTTGTCTTTGCCCATTGATATTTCAATGTTGATGTATGTTCAGTTTTGGTGGCTTGGTTTAGTCACTTAGTTTGCTGGTTTGGTTGTCATGTTGAGGAGGTGAGATGGTATTACCAGGTACAGTCATGATATGAGACCTATGTAGTTGACTATGATTATGCAGATATGTGGACACGGTTGGGTTGAGTTGTTACATTTGGTGGTGATCATGGTGTCATGGATGTTTCTTGTGTTTTAGAGACTTTGGCATGTCGTGATGGTTTATGCAGGTGCATTGTTGGTGGTGTTGGATTGGTTCCTGATTATGGGTGACAGTGTATCTTCGTGGTATGAGGATCATGGTTTTACTTTTCCTTTTGGGAACTCTTGTTATATTTGAGTTCTTTGATTGTGTGAGGGCCTTTGGTTGATCTTCATGAGGAGATTGTTATCATGATGGAATGGATAACTTGATTACACTTTTCAGTAGGATCTTTTGACCATGATGGTTTGGCGGTGATGGATATGTTTATGATGGTTTGGCAGTTGTAAGTATCTTCTTGGCTTGGAGATTTTGGTTCTACTTATTATGTTACTAACATTTCAGTTGTGTGTGTAGATCTGGATGATCTTCATGGTGTAGACACATAAAAATGTCCTAAGCCTTCGAGCATCATTTTTCTTCATCCTCGTCCTTCGATAATTGAATAATTTTGGTTATTCAATTATGTTTTTCCTCTATTAATTAAATAATTTTTAATTATTTAATTAATTCACCTTCTCATCTTTATTCTATCTTTATCAATTAAAATTATTTAATTGCATCACTAATTTTGCTCCCTCTTTAGCTGTGGATAAATAAACTGTTATTTATTTATTCTTTTGTCTTTCATCTATAGTTAAAATAGTACCATTAATTATTTATCTATTCCTACATGGTCTAATTCTTCATAGTTAAATAATTGTGTAAAAATTAACTATCCCATGCCACCTCCCCTATTAAATAATTAATCTAAATTAATTATTTAAAATCTAATTTTCATTTCTCCATTTAATTAAATTGATAAATTTAATTAAATACTCCTCTTTTCATTTTCTCCAAATAAATAATTTGAGAAAATTATTCATTTTCCACTTGTCAATTTCCTCCACTCTCGATTTTTGAATAAATTATTTATGCACCTCCACCTAGTCAAAGATGCTTTGTCATAATCCCTTGTTGTAATATTCATTTCTGTCATAGCCTGCATGTCTTGCATGTCTGTCATAACTGTCAGGCGTCATAGCCGTCGGCGTCATAGCTTTTCCATGCATGGCATATTCTTGGTGCATCAATTCTGGACCATTGATCTTGGTATCTTTTCTGAGACTTAATCTCAACCATCCATTTCATAACATCTCTCTCATGCATTCTCATCCATTGATCTTAGAATCTTTCTAGAAGATTTATCTCAACCGTCCATTCGAATGGTTGTCTATAAAAACAACCTTCCTTCTCCATTTTCAACTTAACAATTATTCTTCTCCAACTTTCTTGCTACCATTTGCAAGTTTTGCACAAGTGTTTCAACAAATCTGAGGGAAAAGTTGCATAACAAGAAGGAGAGCAAGAGAAAGAATCAACCATAATGGAGAGTGCTTTCTTTTATGTTTTGCATTTTTTTATTCTCTCCATTATTTGTTTTCTCTTGTTTGGATGAGGTTCTATAGCTTAGAAGTGTTGGCTGTCACTTTATCTATGCTATTTGATTTCTAACCCCATCTTACATTTGGTGAACCCGACGTGAATCTTATAATTTTGTAAAGAAATTGGTTTGTTTTCTTGTTTGTTTTCATTTGTTTTGTAGGATATAGCCAATAAGTCCTACGAAATCCCGTCTTCTTTTGAGCATAGAAAAATGGACGCATCAAATATTTTAAAATGTTATCTGGGTTTTGTAGTCCTCGTTCTCAGCTTTCCAGAACATTAAACGGTTTGAAATTTTGTTACGATTTGAGAAAGTTATGGTCATTTTATTGATCGCAGCTTTTTAAGATTTAGTTGTTAAAATCCTATTTTTTCTTTTGTTTATAATACTTTTGTTGTATAGAATTTTACAAAACTTTTTTTGGGTTTTGAAGGTCTATGTCTTAGCTTTCCATAGATATTTACGATTTAAAATTTTGTTTAGTTTTGAGAAAGTTATCACTATTTTTAGTTTGTTGTTTTCATTCAATTTTTTTTATTTTTTATTTTTTGGTTTACTAATCTTTTGTTTATAGCGTGTAGCTTTGGAGTGGGCTCCCAAAAACTGCTTCTTTTAGAGCAACAAAAAAAATTGAGCTCTTAGTTTTTAGTTTTCTTTAATTTATTTTTCTTAGTTTAATTTAGTCTCTTCATTTTTTAATTTAGTTATTTACTAACTTTTAGTTTGGTTTTTAATCTCTTGCTCTAACTTAGGTTTTTGCAGCTTTCTCGTTGGTCCAAGACATTTATGAAACTACTAATTTGTGGTTTTTCAGCTCCGTTAGTCAAAGACTCATTTCTTAAACAATGTGTTTGTGATTTCTAGTTTAGGAACACTTCTTTTGATGCATTAAAATGAACATGTGCTTGATTCTGTCTGACTGTGCTTGAAGGTGGTAGGTGATCATGCTTTCACCTTGTGAAAACTAGGTGATCAGAAAACCAGACCCACCTTATTTTTTGTCACCTTCACGACTTAATAATCGAAGTATCCTCTCCCCTTGTGCTTTCGAGTGATCCTGGGTGTAAGAGAAACGATTATTATTTCTAGAAATGGGCCTGCCTTAAGGGAAAAAGTATTCACCTTAAGGAACGACCCGACCGGTAACAGGCTAAAGCCAAGCCACTTCCAACCGGGATATAAAATGGGTGCTTGAGGAAAGTTCAAGTACCACGAGTGCGGATGTATCACACGGACGGAGTAGTACTCCCATAAACCCTATTGAGCGTAACCTCTTCAGGCTGGAGTGCCACCTAATTGGTGATTAATCTCCCGCCCCATGTGTGGCCACTCGAACAGATGCCCTAACTAAACACCTATTGTTTTAGAAGCCAACCATTTTCAGTCGTTGCTTGGTATAGTGTAGGGTACAGTATCATGCCCGAAGATACTCACTACTGACTCCCTTGAGTAGAGATAGCAGTTCTTGGGAAGTGATGACCCAAGAATCTGAAGTTGGTGTGCTCGAATGACGTTAATGAGTCGTGGAGGGGAGCCATTTCCACCAAACTTCTAAGTTATCCGCTCTCGAGAAGGAAAGGTGTTTAGCACCAATCCGGGGTATATCAGTGGGCTATATCAAGTATACAAACCCTTGGCCTATTAGGATTGTGCTTGTCTTATGTGCGTTTGCATACACGAAAATATCATGCTTGTTAAGTGTTTTCTAGATTTTCAAACAATATACACAACATTCACAAATCTGAACACAAACAATAGACCTCAAACAAACATCACACCTAGTAACTTGCAACACCTCAAAACATTCCCAAAACTCTCAAAACCAAACATGTCTAACTGCTATCCTCCATATTCATCCACGACCTATGAATGAAACCAAAGGATTGAATATCTTGACCATCGTTTGAAAGAGCTTGAAAAACAACTTGAATCCCAACATTTGAATGAAGTGATGCAATCATCTCATAAGCCTTTATCCTTACCCAAAACTACATCATCCAAGTTCAATATCCATGATTTTCTGCAAAGGCTAAATGAGAAACCTAAATCTATGTCCTCAAACAGAAATAATCTTGAGCAATCCTACCATGTCATGCATCTATCTTCATCCCCCATAAGTCAAAATAAACCTCATGAGTCTTTCACCCAAGTTAATGAATCTATTCAACCATCCTCTCCTATCATGCCATCTACATCCAATGAGTCATGTCAATTTCTTAGTCCAAAGCATGCTAGCATAGACTCCCTTGCACATCAAGATCAAAGCATTCTTTCCACTCCATCCACTGATACCAAAATTCCACAACCCCTTCCAATCTTTGACCAAGATCCCATCTCTCAAGAACCTCACAATGATCCCCTTATCTCTTTTTGTTTCATTCAAGATGATTCCCCTCCCTCTCAAGAGAAAAGTATCCTTCCAAGTCCTCCTTCCACCTCATCTAACGAATTCATACCATCTCATGATTCCATCATATCCAATGATCAAGATATGCTTTCCACAAAATATCAGGATTCCCTTCCTCATCAAGATCAAGATAAACCTCCATTCAAGGATACCCTTTCATTCCATGATGATGTCCATCCTTCTCATGATCAATACATGCCTTTCATACCACTTCGTGATGATTCCATACCTAATAAAGAGCAAGCTACTCCATCTCCTACACCTCTTGATCCTTTTCCAAGTCAAGATCAAAGTACCCCCTTATCCCCACATCAAGATCCTATCACACATCCTAATTCCCCTCATGACCACAATCCTCCACAAGATTCTATCACCCCTATTCAAACTATCCATGAACCTCTTCCCTATCAAATGGGTTCTCTCACTTTTATCCAAGGTGGTTTACTCGAAGATCTTGTTATTCCTTCCATATCACAACCACCTCACGATGGATTTGCATCTTGTTTCATAAACAATATATATCCCATTGGCAAATGAATGTGTCAAAGTATGAACTACAAAGGAAAAGGATTAGGCCTTCATGAACAAGGTATCCTAGAACCTCTATATATCCAAGAAAATCCATATTATCATGGCCTTGGTTATACACCTCACGCTCAAGACATTGGTATCCATCGTAAGCCTAGATTCCATCAAAATAAACCTACTTATCCTAGTACATCAAACATTCCATCTATCCTAGGTCCTTATCCTAGTCCATCAAACCTTCCATTTATCGTTGGACCTTATCATCCAAACCCTAGTTCATCAACCCTTCCATCCATATTGTGGGGCTTCATCCCTCCATCTCCTATTCATGCAAGAACAACAAAGGCACATCCTTGATGCCCTCTCAAAATTCTACCATTAACCCACATCCACTTAAGACCTCCCTTCATTTCATCTCCACCCATCCATTTATACTTGGAAGCAATTTTGGGTGCCAAAATAATCTTTGCAATATCCATATGTATCCAAAGGATCAACATGTCTCCTTGGAAGAGTGGCTTTAAAATAAAGAAAGAACACAGTCCCAAGGTCAAAATATAAAAATCAAAAGACCACCAAAAGGCCCCACACATCTAGGTCAAAAACAAAAATTCAAAGGCCACAAAGGCCCATAAATCAAAAAGGAAATTTTCAAAATCCACAAAGGGCCATAAAGAAAAAAGAAAAATTTCAAAGGCCACAAAGGCCCATAAAGCAAAAACCAAAGTCAAAAGCTATGTGGATTCCTAAAAGTCTCATAGAAGCAACAAAATCTAAATTGGCATCCAAATTTGCTAATCCAAAGCTTCCTCCTATTGTCCATCTAAAAACCTATCACATTCCAAATTCATTTTTCCTCCATCACTCCACCACCCTTCAAGGTGTGTGCCAATGTTGATCTTTCCATCCTTTCCATATATCCATCAACAAGCCTTCCAACCTCCTATCCATTATCCACCATTCATCCCCCATTATCCTCCTTTAATCCAAACCTTTGCATAAGTCCTTAGCTTCTTCCATCACACCATTAATATACCAACGTTTATGAGCCTAATCCTCATTTCCATGGTTTGTTAGAGCACATATTAAAGGGATATTAGCTGTGAAACTTGATGCTTGAGTCCTTCCTCCATCTCCCTATCATGCATATATTACCTTCCATTTTCATTTATCCCTATTCATATCCTATCTTCCATATTCCTCTTGTACTCTACACTTGGGGGCAAGTTTCATCCATCCTTTCATTCATATCCATTATCCTCTTTACGTTCATCCTTTACCTTTCCACCTTTGATCTTGACAAGGTTAAGGATCTTCTTGAACATCGTATATCTTATCATATACACTTTATCCATATCTTTCGTACCATATCCTTCGCCGTATCCATATTCTACCATCCTATCTTAATGCATCCTTTCTTCCCTTCCTTGGTCTTGATGAGGAATAGGAGCAAAATACTTAGGCATTGTGTCAATATCTTATCGATCTTGATCATCCTATTCATTATCCTTATCTTTGCATTCTTCCATCCCATATCTCCTAGCTTATCAAAATCCATGTCCCATTTCCTTCCTTTGTTCTTGATGAGATTAGGGGAAAAATTTCAAACACATGCTTTGGATTCCCTTTCATATCCTTATGTGTTACCATTCCATCATAGTTCACATCCTTATCATTTATCCATGATTAAATTACCTCCAGTGTTGGTCATCATGTCCCTTTGCAACCTTGAATCTTATCATGCAAATCATATTTAAGCCTAGTTGTAAAACATTATCCAATCCTCATATCTTTTGTCAATCAAACATCAACAATCATTAATCTTATCGTACTTAGAGGAATCAGTGATCCTAAGTACTTATCATCATCATGCCTTATGGAATCGATCATTCCTGGCATCCAATCAGCCAACCATTATCATCTTTTGACAAAGGATATGTTGCTTGTGTGACTTGTTTTGCAATGAATCTTTCATTTTGATCTATCATTTATCCATGGTTGCATTACCTCTACTGTGGAAGATCTTATTCCTTCAATCAGTCATATCACATTTCATCTCACTCCATCTTTAAAAATCAAAAAAAAAAAAAAATCATAAAATGTCCTGAAATAATCCAAAAAAATCATAAAATGTCCTGAAATAATCCCAAAAAAATCATAAAATGTCCTGAAATAATCCAAAAAAAATCATAAAATGTCCTAAAGAAATCCAAAAAAATCAAAAATTCCAAAAAACAGTGACACTTTCATATCACCGCACAGCTTTGAACTTCAACAAAATCAAAACATGCAAGTGTTGACAACCAAGCAAACATTATAACATATCTATCAACCCATTTTTTAAATCCAACCAAACACATAAACTGTAACAAGAATCATTTTTACATCGAAGCAGGACTCCTGTTTGTTTGTTGATATTTTCTTATTTTATGGTTTTATCTTTGGTGACATGTCTTTTAGCTTCTTCAAGATGTCTTTGACTAGAGAGGCAAGGATGGGGCATGTTTATTTGTTTGTTGTTTGTGGATTGTTTCTTATTCACAAGATGACTCGTCTTAGGACATAGTTGTATAAAACCATCGAGGACCTATGAGTCTAATGTGGATGAGAGCATTCCTTGTCTGATAGTGTCTTCCATGCAATAAGTATTCAGGTCATCTAAGGTTCTTATAACTAGATGCTTATACTTCACTACTAAATAAAACTGCAAACAGTATTCAGGTCGTCTAGATGTTCATGTTATCTAGACACTTATACTAGTTTGCGACATAATAAGCCCGATGATGATAAAAGCACTTAAATGGTACAAGAGGCTTCATCACCTTCATTATCTTCCATCTTACATTTCATTTTCTTCATCTTTCTTGTCGTAGAGAAATCAATCAATTGCTTAACTCACTGATATATGTCCCTTGAATTGAATCTCAAATCAGTTGACTTGCTTCTCGAAATCTCATGTCCCCTTCAATCAGTCAATCCATCATTGCAGCACCTTGTCTTGTGTAAGCATAATTCTCAATCAACTTGATTAACTCAATCAGTTTCATCGGCTCATCAACCTGGCTATACTGATCATTTTCATCAATTGTTCAGTTACGCCCATCAACTGTGCATTTTCATGAAAATGTACATCACCGCTTTATCACTTGCGCAATATCAGGTATCTAATCACTTTCTAGACGTCTATCGAGATATTAATCTTCTTATCTATTGATCCAATCTCTTGGGGGGCATATCATTTCTTATCATAATCACCTGCAAGATGGAGACGTGATTCGATCGATAACAGGCAAATGGAATGAACGTATGAGAGAACCTCTTGAACAAGGAAATGTCCTAAGCCCGGTCATTTTCTTCATCCTAGTCCTTAGATGGTGAATAATTTTGGTTTATTCCAATTTATGTTTTCCTCTATTAATTCATGGTAATTTTTAATTATTTGTAATTCTCTAATCTTTATTCTATCATGATCAATTAAAATAAATTAATCACATCACTAATTCCCCTTCTACAATAGTTAGATAAATTATTATTTATTTAATTATTTTTTTATCACCTTTCATCTATAGTTAAATCATCATCATTAATTATTTATCTATTCATGGTCTTTTAATTCTTTACTATGGTTAAAATGGTATTAAAATTATTTGGCTTCCTCCTACTCCTATTAAATGGGTAATCTAATTAATTATTTAAAATCCTACATTTCTCCATTTTAATTAAATTGATAGAATTTAATTAAATGCTCCTCTTATAAAATGATAATTTGGGAAAATTTATTTATTTCCCTTGTCAATTTCCTCCACTCTCTCCATTTTTGAATAAATAATTTAAAATAAATTATTTATGCACCTCCACCTAGTCAAAGATGCTCTGTCATAATCCCCTGTCGTAACATTCATTTCTGTCATAGCCTGCATGTCTTGCATGTCTGTCATAACTATCAGGCATCAGAGCCGTCGGCGTCATAGCTTTTCCATGCATGGCATATTCTTGGTGCATCAATTCTAGACCGTTGATCTTGGCATCTTTTCTGAGACTTAATCTCAACCATCCATTTCATAACATCTCTCTCATGCATTCTCATCCATTGATCTTAGAATCTTTCTAGAAGATTTATCTCAACCGTCCATTCGAATGGTTGTCTATAAAAACAACCTTCCTCCATTTTTAGCTTAACAATTATTCTTCTCCAACTTTCTTGCTACCATTTGCAGGTTTTGCACAAGTGTTTCAACAAATCTGAGGGCAAAGTTGCATAACAAGAAGAAGGAGAGCAAAAGAAAGAATCAACCATAATAGAGTGCTTTCTTTATGTTTTTACATTTTATTGTCTCCATGTTTTTTTCTCTTGTTTGGATGGGGGTTCTATAGAAACACAGAAGTGTTGGTATATCTATGCTATTTGATTTCTTATCTTACACATGGAAGGGATGGTTGTCATGACGTCACCATGTGTGGCTTCGGTATCGGTTGATTAGAGTTGTTGATGGTGGTGGATGTTCTTTGTAGTGATTATTTGGTGTCATTTGATTTAAATTGTCTTTGGACATTGTGAGGATGGTTTTATTCATATTGATTACCTATGTTGATTCTTGATTTAGGGTGTTATTGTATTATGTCATGGTTTACTCTTGATCATATGTTAGAGTTTTGGCATGGTACTTGTTCTCTTGAGACTAGGATGTATGCATTGTTGTATGAGATCTCCTCCCCTATTGTTACACAAAAAGCAGCATATAAAATGAGTTGCTTGGGCATTGAAGATGCTTTAGAGGATTGATTCAAATCTCTCTCTGTCTCCCTGTGTTTGATGAAATTATTCCATCCTTCAAGCTTTGAAAAATGTCCGTAGCCTATTCAGAAGGTCTCATTTAGGCATAGGCGGGGAGGATGCTAAGAAAGGTCATGGAGTTTGTCTTTTCACCTCCCAACAATGTTTACTTAAAAGGATTTTCAACAAGTCAATTTTGTTTATAAACTTCCCTCCCAGTATTCCATGGGATTGCATTTCTTTACTCATATTTTTTTGTCTAACCTGCAACATGGGTAGTAAATGAGAGGGATGTCATTCTGTAGGTTGCTTAGCATTAATGGATGCCCATACCTTTCACCTGGTGTACACACCAGCACCATCCCTCTTCTGTTCACTTCCTCTCAAGTGCCCAAACTTCATAATTAATTAGTCTCCTTCATCCACTTCTCCTCTTTATGGACTTTGATCACGAGGATGTGACAAAAATACAATATCTAGATTTGAATACTATGAACCCTAAGGTTCTACAATGCAATTTTTATCTCTACTATGTTCCCCTATTCTTTTTAATTTTTCATCCTATTTTTCAATAATGTGTTTTGGGCTCAAATACTTCCTACTAATCATGTTTCAAAGGGAGGACACATAGACATCATTAAAACCTAGAGATCCATCCACTGGAATATTGCACAGACCACCCATATGTATTGTGTGTCATTAGAAAACCATGTTAGAAATCACACTACAAGATGTGTCTAAGTATACCATAACAGCATGGGGAATCATCCCATCGACTTGCAATTTTTTTGCATTAATGGTATATCAAGGCATGACATACTAGCCGGAGGAGTCAATAAAAATAGTTAAAATGGTCATCAAAATTCATCTATTTCATTAATTATTGTAGGCGTCTTCTACCTTTTTTATATTGCTGGAAACACGTGAATTTGTGCCTTTATAGAGAACAATAATTTCCAAGTGGGAAAACCTTTTGGAGTGGTTGCATGGTCATATTAGATCACTAATGGAAACTTGGGATGTGTTGGTGGTAGGTACGAGCAAGCTACACGTGTTTTAAAGAGTTATAGGTCATTGGCACCCTTTTTGCAATTGAAATATTCATTTAATTTGTCCTTTAATTGTTTTGTTAGAGCTTTCAACCTTTTCATGAATCATGTTGCATTGTCGGCTAAATGGAGAACTTTTGAACCATGTCACACTTCCACATGGTCCGCAAACTTACAAACCATGTGACATTTAAAACTTAGCTACATTCTCCTTCGTCTCTCTTTGTTTCAATTTGTCAATAATTTGGGCCTTACCAAAACCATCTTGACAAGTTTAGGGAACTATGAACTTCTAGACACCTACTCACACCTTGTCTCCAAGTCAGAGCATTTAGCCTCCATTGAACAATGTCAAAGGTTCAAGAGGTTCTTGAACCTTCAGAAGGTTGACACCAACACTTCATCTTTTCTACATTCTTGCATGCCAAATATTTGGGCAACCTTTTTCTTTATTAGGGTTCAAGGGAAATGCATAACTTATGCCTTTGGTTGATTTTTTGAGAGTCAAAGGTGGCAAGAAACACATGACATAGTAGTGGGAACAGAGGAAGTCTAAAGATCCAACACTAATGAGAAAATATAGTATAGACAACCAAGGATCAAAGTTCGAGGATACCTTAGAATGAGTGATAGGGAGGGGAAGAGTACTTAGGGAGGGAAAAATAAAACTTCTAGTGGGAGGCATAAAGGGAGATGGAAGTCTGAAAATTTGACTTCGAAGGGGAATGCAAAGGGATTGGCAGATTTCAAAGGGTTGAGGAAGGTAAGAATGGGTTCCAAGTATAAAACACAAGCATTTTTTTCATAACAAAGACCAAGATGGTAGGGCGAGGATGGAAGGGGTACTTTGGGAAGGAAAATCCCAATGACCTAGTGAAAAACAAAGGACTTAGGCAATTTAGTGAAAATGATTAGGGATTGGGAATCGAGATGTAATGGGATCTATATCAAAGAGAGGAAGTTGTTTGATACCCAAAAATGAAAAAATTTCTAAGGAAAATGGGTGGGGATGTCGAGAAACGAGTGAAAGGCATGACATCAAAGGAAACCCCAAAAGCCCACAACTTTGACAAACAATAAAAACACTTAGGAATTTTAGCATACAACTTCCACACTTAAATTTCTTTTTTGGGACCATTGCAACATCTAACAACATTATAGGCACATGGGGATGGTAGAGAACACTTATGTGAACCTTGACCAAGGGAGACCCATTTGAGACTATCTCAAATTGATTATCTCGTGGACGTAAGGTTCTGACCATAAGTGAAGCCAATGTTAAGGTAGTCAAATGACGACACCCGCATCGGCAACACATGTCGTCGGTGGTATTTGATTTTCCAACCTGACCGGTAAATCGGCACTTTCTATCTCGTTTGGCCGTTCTTTGTTGCATGTATTATCGTTTTAACATTCTCGCACGGCGCAGCATACCACTTTGGCATCATTATCTTCCATGGCCGTGTATTATGGTTTGTGGCCTTTGTCTAGTTCCTTTGTACATGGCACATTTATCACCCCGGTCCTTATGCCTTGTGCAAAATCGCCACATTAAATGCGATTTTATTCGACCAATGGCATTCTATCCCGATTGTTTGTCTCTTCTACTATATTCTTTTTGCATGCTTACTTTCATCCATTTTGGGGCATCTGGTGTCGCCTTCAGACCTACGCTATCTTCGAGGCGTCTTCCTCTTCATCCTTTCTGTCCTTTATTGGTTGGAATCCTCCCTGGTCCATCTCCTCCAAAGATCATTACCTTATCTTGCAGAGTAGTGTTACTTCTTGGTAAAATACTCAAGGGGGTCAGAGATATAGTCTAAATCTAACCACATCTAACCTCACCCCATTTATCTTGCCTGTCCCTTATAACATTATTTAATAAAATTAATTGTACAACAACAATCAACCATATTCTAAAATTGAATAAATAGGGTGTCCAAATTTCTCTATCTAATTGTTAACCATTTTGGCTCTTTCCTCTAGATTTCTATTCAGCAAATGAGATTCAAGCATCCATTTATTTTAAGTTTATCCCTTCATATCCCAATATTAAGAAAGGCTAAATAAATACAAGTAACATTTTATTTTAATTCCTTTCCCCTCAATTAATTACTTGACTAAAATCAATTAGTTAACTAAAAAATCCAATTGCACAATCCTAAGCATCATTAAGCCAAGTCAAAATCTTACATGGCATGCATGTACATGGCCCCATGCTTCACAAGTATCCATAAATCCCTCTCATCAAATCTTGTTCATCCATTCAATATAATAAAATCTTATCCCTTCACAAAACTCCAAGAAATACTTTTTTGATTTCCCCAAGAGTCATTTTTATCCTCATCCTCCATCTACTCCAAGAAGATCTCCACCATCCAAATCCCTTGAATCATAGAACTCCTCTAGTGCACCAATTACAAGGTGCCACATGGAGGCTTCCCATCACTCCAATTCCTTCAAGCAATCTCCTCCATTGATCTCTCTAATCAATCTTAGCTCTTGTTCCTCCATCCCTCAAGTCTATAAATAGCTCATCATATGAGCATTTTTTATAAAAAAATTGGAAAGTAATGTTATACTATTGAATTGAGCACCAATATACAATCTTTATTCTTGAATTCATCTTGAACACATACACACTTTGTGTGCAACAAGAGATTTTTTGATGAGGGATTTGTCATATTTTTCCACCTTTTATACATATTTTTTCAGCTCTATCAAAGGTTTACAATTAAGCATAAAATTGGGTTTGAATTGATGCTTTGAATCCTCTTGTTTGTGTTCTATGTTTCCTTCTTCAAACATAGTCAAAGCTCCCATGAATTTTGATCTAGATCCTCTCATAACATGTTCACATCATCGAAAAACCTTGAAGGCCATCTTTCTCTAACTAATAAATTCCCCCTTAACCATGTTAGTCTTCATTATTCCTTTCAATGGACCATCTCACTTGAAAAATCAAAGACTTACTATAGCATTACAAAATTTGAAATCATTCATCAAAGAAATGAAAAATAACACAAATTTTAACCTAAAATACCCTTACGAGAAAAAACCCAACAAAGAATAGTATTATTCAAATTGCATTCACAATAGAAGAATATTACAATATAATAAGAAACAAGTATGTGACCTTAGGGGATCTTCAACATGCATAATCCATTACAACTTTGTTGAATCAACAATGACTACGAAGAGGAAGATTGCATAGCCTCCATCATAAGTACAAATTGGCCAAGTGCAACAAATATAGGGGCTTCAATCATATCAAGTTAAAGCAATTTCAAGATGAGTTGAATCAACAATTCCTAACAAGAAAATTGCAACTTCTCCAAAATATGAGCACAATCTCTTCATGTTTCAAGGATCCCACCTCCAAAAAACAAACAAGTTTTAAAAAGAACACAAGACCACATTATTGTAAAGACAACTACCCCTCTTGATGGAAATATACAAAATGTTGAGGTAGTTAAGTTCCACGTTTCTGAGGTAGACCCAAGAACTAATATCAAGGAAGGAGACATGCATATGCTACATTTTTTCTTGATAAGCAATTTTAAAAAGAGTTGAAATAGATGATGAGGACAAAGTATGTCCCCATAATACCAAAGGAAAATTGTCATTACCATGCATGACTACTCGTGGAGGTTATCTTGAAATGGCCTATTGAACATCCAAGTTAAATGCAATGACATAAAATTCAAATGCGTCCCTCACAATAATAAAATGTGGTTTTAAAAATACCATTAAAAAAAGTAACCAATAATCCTCATGCCAAAAAAGGCATGGCTTGTAAACTAGATCTACATAGCAGATTAAATGGAGAATTCCCTAAGAATGAAAAATTATAGAGTTCAAGTTTAGCCTAATAAGATTTCTTGGTTGCATATAAAATAGGCATTTATAGACAATTGATGAGTTTCACAATCACAAAATAGATTCATTGTCCACCTATGAATAAGCAATCATTTTAGCAGTGGGTTGAATTTGTTAAGCCTAATTTAGTTAGAACCCTTTTGATGTAGGGCTAATCAAACCCCACTAAAGGGATATCCACCTTCTAGTCTTAATCTTTGTACCATCCTTTTGAGTTTGTTTAAGCCCAAGTGAGAACCCTATTGATATAGGGATATTAGTAACTAGTTAAAGGGATTGTCATGTTTTTGTATTATTTACCTTTGTACCATCTTACTTGATCATTCTAATGACCAATTGAAGTCTTCTTCAAGATATCTACCAATGATTTGGCATGTTTAACATTAATTCCCTCTATAGACACAACATCACTACAAAATAGCCTTTATCTCTCACACACATTGTAGTATCTTGCATCCATATCTTGCCATAACTTGTGCCAAAATACAAGGATTTAATAAATGGCTTCACTTCTTAAAATTCTAAACTTGAAAAAAGAGAAAAAAAATTAAAAAGGTTTGATTTTCACACTTATTATACTTTTGATACAACAAAAAACTAATTAGCTAGTTAACTCCAACCTCGATAACATATCATAGAAAATTTTACCTTAGAAGTTTTATAAGAACATATTAATGAATAAGCTAACCAAAGGTCCTAAGAACTTTTGTATTAGTTTCATCTTTAATCTAATTTAAATTGCTATCTACATGTGGAGAGAATTTGCACTACACAAAATGATAAAGAATGTATATCCTTGTCCACAAACAAAAGATTGGAAACCATACAAGGGCATGTTATTTTATAATGTTATGCATGTTTTAGAATTACTTTGAAGGTAAATGACAAATATGTTATTCATATTGTAGCTATGATACATGGGGATATGTCCCCTAGCCTTTTGTAGGTGTACCCCACAAGGACATTTTAAGGACATGGGGATGCCTTAAAAACACCCCACTGGCATCCCCTAACCCTCAATTGTTCCCAAAAACATCACAAAAATGTTGTAGAAATTTGGGGACAATCGTCATCCCAAAGACAACTAAGAACATCATTAGTGTCCCCCAAGCATCCCAAAGGATGACTAGTCATCCCCACTTTAAAATAGTCAAAAAAATACAAAAAAAAAACCTAAAAAATATATAATATAACAAAGAATGCCTAGGAATTCAAGTCAATAGGTAAAGATTGATATTCAATGGTTTTTGTATGCTAAGGTTGGCTTTCAAACTTAAATTCCAAATAAGTGTGAGCTTTGATACTCTATTACAAGTGAGATGTACATCTCTAATTTTTGGTGAGATATTGTAAAGGATGTTACAAAAATTTTGGGAGACTCCATGATATCTCTTAGTAGAGGGTACATCCTACGAATGGATTTGGACATTGCATTTGGATACATATTTTATACTTTGAATTAAAAAATGCATTATTGATGCTATAGGGTCCAATTAGTTCTTGATCTTGGTTGTAGTAATAGCTTATAAACAATTTTGCTTATAGGGACCATACTATTATTGTA
>VDFB02291669.1:0-67081 GCA_007258455.2 Sequoia sempervirens
CCTTGTCCACAAACAAAAGATTGGAAACCATACAAGGGCATGTTATTTTATAATGTTATGCATGCTTTAGAATTACTTTGAAGGTAAATGACAAATATGTTATTCATATTGTAGCTATGATACATGGGGATATGTCCCCTAGCCTTTTGTAGGTGTACCCCACAAGGACATTTTAAGGACATGGGGATGCCTTAAAAACACCCCACTGGCATCCCCTAACCCTCAATTGTTCCCAAAAACATCACAAAAATGTTGTAGAAATTTGGGGACAATCGTCATCCCAAAGACAACTAAGAACATCATTAGTGTCCCCCAAGCATCCCAAAGGATGACTAGTCATCCCCACTTTAAAATAGTCAAAAAAATACAAAAAAAAAACCTAAAAAATATATAATATAACAAAGAATGCCTAGGAATTCAAGTCAATAGGTAAAGATTGATATTCAATGGTTTTTGTATGCTAAGGTTGGCTTTCAAACTTAAATTCCAAATAAGTGTGAGCTTTGATACTCTATTACAAGTGAGATGTACATCTCTAATTTTTGGTGAGATATTGTAAAGGATGTTACAAAAATTTTGGGAGACTCCATGATATCTCTTAGTAGAGGGTACATCCTACGAATGGATTTGGACATTGCATTTGGATACATATTTTATACTTTGAATTAAAAAATGCATTATTGATGCTATAGGGTCCAATTAGTTCTTGATCTTGGTTGTAGTAATAGCTTATAAACAATTTTGCTTATAGGGACCATACTATTATTGTATGATACTAATATCAAATGCAACACAAAATACTTAAAGGGAAGGTTTACCATGCTCCAAGCTCTACATTCCAAACAATAAATCTTTAGCTAGATATTTATTAGGTGTTGGGGAATGAGGGGAGCTTCCCTACACAATCCTTCTTGTCTTCCTCACTAGGGATGTGTAGAGAGATTTCATAGGTGTTTCATCGTTGAAATGTGGAGGATAATGGGACTACATTATTGGTTATGAGTTATTTAAGGGAATGTTTATCATGCTCCAAGCTCTTTATTCCCAACTATAAATTTTTTATATGCTACATAATTAGAATTGAACTTACTAATAGTAGTTTAAGTTCAACTTATTAATATAGAGGCAAAATTAACACTTCGTGAAAAATTAGTTTATGGCTGGTGTGAAATTGTGTTTTTAATTAGATATTCGTGAGGTGTTTGGGAATGAGAGGTAAGATTCCCTGCATATCCCTTGTTGTCTTCCTCGCTAAGGACGTGGAGAGATTTCTTAGATGTTTCTTCCTTGAAATGTGGAGGGCAATGGGAGTGCATTCTTATGGTTATGAGTGTAGTCTAATTTCTCTTTCCAATATGGTTATGAGCATAGTCTATAATGTCCCCTTTTGAGGATATAGCTGATTTTTCCCAAAATTAACAATTCCAACAAATACAATTCATTTACCAATAGAATTCTATAAAATTACATAATCGCAATACAATTTAGAGAAAATTTTAATTAATTAATAGCTAAGCATTAATATCAAGGATCTATGATCATATACAAATAATCTCTATTAAAATTAAACTATCATAAATTTATTTGTACCTATTTCATAGCTTATTTCCAATAGCCAACCACATTGGGAATCTAATGGAAAAGCTTGATAGGATGCCAAGAGACTATCCTCCTCAACCAAGCCTAAGGGCATGGAATGAGCCTCCAAGTCATTCGGCCCCTTGGCCCACAAATATGGTAGGACCTCCAGTCCATCCATCTTGGGGTTGGTGTACTTGATGAGGGAACCGATACTGCTGCATCTTCCTATCAAACATTTCACATTGATTCCAAATATGATTGTTTTTTATTAGGTAAACAGGGATTTTGAAAGGGCCCTGACCCTTTTACATCATGAAAGATTAGTAATTAGTACAAGAAGACATAGAACAACAACATGACAAGACAACAGCAAGAAACCACATTCGTAGCCAACAAAACAACAAAAGTAGGACAGACAACAACGCCAGTAGAAAAGGGCAATAGGCCAAAACAAAGTTGTTGAACAACAACCAAAAACAACATTCACCCCAAGGGTGAAAAAACTAGACAATACTCAAGCCTTTACAAGCATAAATAAGTGGGACCAAAACCCACACAACCAACAAAACAAGCCTCACAACCAGCACAACAGGCCTCACAACCAACAAAATAGGCCTACATGGACTTGAACCACAAATATTCTTCAAATTAGGCTTCACAACCAACATAACGGGCCAACAGGCCACCATCCTTACTGCCAAAATAGCAACCTAAAACAACAACCACCCCAAGGGTGGGTAGAACAAACCATACTTCAAACCCTTACTAGCAGGACTTAGCGGATCTTGAAACTTAAACCACCAGAAGAAAACTAAGCCCAACAACACACCTTGAGAGAACCCAGAGTGAAGAGCACACCTAACATAACAGGCATGCATGCCACCCATCAGGTTGTAAAAGCAACAACCCATAACAACATCCACCCCAAGGGTGGCCAAGACAACATGAACTTCAAGGCCTCCATAACACAACGCCTTCCAAACAACACCTTTAAAACCATAGCTCCTGTAAAAGCTCTTGTCCATCACAAAAAGGGAGTATGCAAGCATAACATAACTCAAAGGAACAATCAGCTTGAAGCACCACACCACCCAACACACCAATTCAATCCCCTCCTCAATAAGAGAGAGCACCCCTCTATAGGAGAGGATGAAATGATAAAGAAAACTGTGAGAGCCAACAATCTCTTGCCTAGATAGGCTCCACCTCAAAAAGAACCAACCAAAAGAAAGGGGACAACCCATTGCAACTATAGCAACCATCTCCACCTCAATAGGAGAGGGTTCCACCTCAGTAGGAGCTATCTTTACCTCCATAGGAGACCCCAATTGTAGCACCCATTAGGAAGCCGACACTCTGGTAGAATGAAGACCCATCTCATCCCATGGCAACACGAGCATCAGGTACCAAAAGAAAGCAATATGAAGTAGCTCAACCAGCAAAAAATCTTGAGCTAAAGCACCCTCCAAAGGGAAAGCACACCTCAATACCAATAGAACCATCAAGTTGGACTTTGAATAAAGCCCCAATAGTACCATGATGTGCAAAATCAGTGGATCCACAACACCCTTAGCTCTCAACACAAATCCATCCACAAAATGAACCAACAAACCAAAAAAGGTCTGCCACTCCAAATAAACTTCAAGGAGAGCTCCAATATGAGTCCAAAAACTCTCAACACCCCACACCTCAAGAAGTAGAGAAGCAAAGCAGGGGACACAACCACATCAAAGAGTATCTTCCTTGAGAAAACCATTCTTGGTGGCAGAAACTTCAAAGAGAGCAAGACTCCTCCAATAGAGCCCAAGCTTCGAAGGAAAAAAGGCAAGAGGACAAAGAGCTTTACAACAGTCTTTTGAAAGAATCGTACTCAAGACCAAAAACAAATCAACCATAGAATCAATGGAGCCCACAAAGTCAAGCAAATACGGTGCAACAACCCACAACCAAACAGGGCAAGGACACCACGACCACCAAAGGAGCTTTCTAACAGAGACCAAACACCCCCAACAGAAAGGGAAGGAGGATATGCAAGAGGGAATCACAGAAACAGGGCACCACCAGGCAGGCACAAGCACCAAAGGGAAAAGGTCCAACTTGAGAGAGCAGAGCAAGCCACTTAACTCCAAAATAGAAGAGCAGAGTCCCAGAAGACTACATACCACCACTTTGCCAATGTCCCCACCACAATGGAGGACAAAAAAGAGGGGTTGTAGCACAAAAAAGAGACACCCCCACCCAACAAAGGAGAAAGACCAAGCACAAGCACTCACAGGTAAAAGGAATCCCCCAGCCAAAATAGAGCCTGCCTAGAGAAGAAGCCACTGCCTCAAGGACAACCACCCAAACAAAGAACAAAGCAACACAACAACACTCACCAGGCCCAAAGCCAACAACACAGTAGGTTAACACCCCTCCAAAGAAAATAAAAGGCCTAAGGAGAGGCAAAACACCAGCAAGACCTGAGACGAACCCCACAACCCACACATAGAAGCAACAGGGGAGCGACTGGTCCAACGAAAGCCTCTAGGCAAAAAAGGCACAGTGCCAGGAAGCCAAGAAACCCAAGCCCCAATGGCAACAAACTCCCCCACAAAAGGGACCAGGCAGAAAAGAGAAAACACAACACCCAACAAAAAGGGAAGCCGCAGGCACAAAGGAGAAGCATCATCATCGGAATCCTCCTCACCATCGTCAGAATCATCCTCATCAACGACAAACATAGAAGAATTTAAATTCCTCCTATTCCCACACAGACTCACACTTGCCATCTGGGAATTGTTTCCAAATATTATTGTTCATGGAAATCAACTTAGTAATTAATAATCCTATTTTCTTGATTGATAGGCCATTTAATCAAATACGTAAACTTAAAGCTTCCTATTAGATTTATGTTGAGATCAATAAATAAATACAATAATATTACATACCAATCGCTTTCCTTAATATTATACATTGTTGTATTTTTTTTCTAGATTCTATTCCAAATCAGACTTGATTCCTTCGATGCCTTCCTCAATTGAGATTTCTCTCTTTTTATGTCTCCCTTAGTGGAGGGAGTCACACCTTTTCATTAACATCACAACCTTGGCAAGGGGTGCATTCCTTCATAATAGGTGTTGCCCTTAATTATTAATTTATTTACATGTTGGTCGGCTCCCTTGTAAATAAAATGCTTATAATTAAAACTCTTTTCATTTTGGTTGACCCTTTGAATAAATTGTTGTTATTTTAATCTTT
Source organism: Sequoia sempervirens (assembly GCA_007258455.2). Lineage (NCBI taxonomy): Eukaryota > Viridiplantae > Streptophyta > Pinopsida > Cupressales > Cupressaceae > Sequoia > Sequoia sempervirens. The sequence goes on from VDFB02291669.1 coordinate 4,822, forward strand.
TGCATCAAGGTCGGCCCTGTTGTGTCTATTTGTTGATAATTAAATTATTCTAACCTAGGTCAACCTTATTATTTTATTTCAATGCTTAGGTTTCACTATTTAATGTTGCAATCTAATCTGTAAGGTAGTGTTCTTAGCGGGGCCATGACATTTCACCCTTCCCAAGATTGCTTGTCCTCAAGCAATTTTAAATTAGGATGATCAAAGATTTTGGCTCCTTCCCAAGTGGCATCTTCCATAAGCAAGCTTTTCCATTTAATCAAATACTTAGGAATAACCTTGTTACTTAACTTCTTTTCTCGCATATCAATTATGGCCTCAGGTTCCAAAATTATTTTTTCTTCGTCATCAAGTGAGGGTAACTCTAGACATGGTATAACATGTTGATCTAGCACCTTCTTGAGGTGAGAAACATGGAAGACAATATGAATTTGACTGTTCGTTGGTAACTCCAATTTGCAAGCAACTTTGCCAACCCTTCGTACAATCTTATATAGGCCATAGAAGTGTGGCTTGAGTTTCTCAACACCACTCCCCTTGATAGATGATTGTTTAAATAGAGTTGCAATCTTAGGAAGACTAAGTCTCCTACTTCAAATGTTCTTTCAAATCTTCGACAGTCAACATACATCTTTTGTTGATTTTGTGCATGATGCAAGTTATCTTTAAGTGTGTTTAGGATATTAATACTTTGTTGTATAAAGTCTCTAGCTCTCAAAACTCAGCTTTTGGTAAGAATTAAATCTCCAAATCATGTTGCATCATGCCCATATAATGCCTTGAAAGGACTCATCCCTATTGACATGTGATGAGTGGTATTATAACAATACTCTTTGAGATGTAGCCATTTGATCCATGCATTTTGCTACCCTGTGACATAGTTTCTTAAATATCTCTCAAGCCATTCATTGACAATTTCAATTTGTCCATCGATTTGTGGGTGGTAGCTTGTGCTTGGGGTGAGTTCAGTTCTTGCTAGCTTGAAGAGCTCTTGCCAAAATAAACTAAGAAATCTACTATCTTTATCACTGACAATATTCTTGGGTAAACCATGTAGTTTGAAAATTTCTTTGAATAAGATATCTGCCACCTAGGGTGCGCTAAATTCAATAGATATTACAAGAAAAAGGGCATACTTAGTCATTCAATCCACTATTACATATATACAATTTTTTCCTTGTACCTTTGAAAATCCTATTATGAAATCCATCGAAATACTTTCCCATTTCTGATTAGGTATGGGTAAGGGTTGAAGTAACCTGATGGAAAATATTTATTCTATTTTGTTTGACACACCATGCACTCCTTCATATGCCACAACAAATCTCCTTTAAGACCTTTCCACGAGAATCTCTCCCTTATTTCTTCATAAGTTTTATAGTATCCTTGATGTCCTACCAGAGGGGTATCATGGTACGCTCTCATGATGTTTTTTTTCATTTTTTATCCGAAAGATATATATTTTATCTTTATAGAGGATGAGCTCCTCTACCACTTTGTACTTTTCATCTTGTAGCTTACCCTCTAATATGTCACTTGCCAATGTATCCTTGACATATTCTACAATTATTGAGTTCTTCCATTCTGTTGAGATATCATAGAACATAGATGGGATCTTTGAGATAGGGCATCGACCACAATATTGGTTTTCCCCTATAGTCATTCAATTGTTTTTGGTTCAAGAAGAACCTTAGACTATTATGATCAATTTTTACAACAAACTTTCCACAAACCAAGGATTGTCTAAATTGGCTAAGGCATGCATAATTGCTAACATTTCCTTATCATAAATGGAGTAGTTCCTTTCGATATCTTTAAGTTTGCAGCTTTCAAAAGCTATAGGGTGTTTGTTTTGCATCAATACTACTCCAACACCTTCCCTGAAAGCATCACACTCAAGTTCAAATGGTAATGAGAAGTCTAGGATAGCTAAAACTAGGCAAGAGCTCATGATTTCTTTCAGTTTTTCAAAGGCTTGTTGGGCCTCTAAACTCCATGAGAAAGCACCCTTCTTGGTTAGGTATGTTATTGGGGAAGTTAGCTTTCAAAAAAAATTAACAAATCTTCTATAATAGTTGCAAAGACCTGGAAATCCCCTTAGATGGGTTAAGGTTCTTGGTTTTGGCCCATCTCTTATGGCTTTGATATTTTCCTCATCAACACTGACTCCTTGGGCATTAATTTTGTGCCCTAGATATAGAATTCCCTCCATTCCAAATTTTCTCTTGGACATTTTGGCAAATAATGATTGTTGTTCAAGTATTCCCAATACCTCATATGTGTGCCTTAAGTGATCTTCCCAAGTTTTTCTATAAATTAGAATATCATCAAAGAACACCAAGAAGAATTTTTTGAGTTGTTTGCTAAAAATGTGGTTCATGCAAAAGTAGCAGGGGCATTGGTTAACAGGAATGGTAAGACTAGGAATTCAAAGTGTCTAAAATGACATCTAAAGACTATTTTGGGGACATCCTCCCTCCTTACCCTAATTTGATGGTATCCCGAACTTAAGTCATGTTTTTAGTACACTGCCCCATGAAGTTCATCAATTAACTCATCTACCCTAGGGATGGGGTAACAGTTCTTAATGGTTTTCTTATTAAGGGCCCTATAGTCAATACACATCCTCATGGTACTTTTTTTTCCATTAACACAATGGACGAAGCAAAGGGGCTAGAACTAGGTTGAAGATGCCTCGTTTCCAATAATTCCTTTATGGTTCTTTCGATTTCTTCTTTATATTTTCTTAGGCGTTAGTAGGGTGTGGTAATAACGGGTTTGGCCCCTTCTAGTTCAATAGTATGTTTGAAACCCCTTTTTGGAGGAAGTCCTGGTGGGATGTTGCTAAAAGCCTTCTTATGTTTGTTTAGGATAGGTTGGATGTCCACATGTCTAGTTTGGCTTCCATTGGATGAAGATTTGTCCAGTATCATACATTGTGTTGCCCATTCTACTTGGTCGTGTCTAAAAGCTCTCTCCATTCTTTGGGATGATACTACCCTTGGGGTCCCATTAGCTAAACCTTGTAAGATCACCTCTTGGTCGTTCTGTTGGAAACAAAGCTCCATCTTTTGGAAGTCTTGGTAACATCTCCCTAAGGAGTCAACCATTGGATGCCTAATACCACATTGGTATCACCCATGTTCACCACTTAGAAATCCTCCTTGATTTGATGTCTTCCTAAGGTAATACTTAATTGTTGGATTCTTTGTGTGCAAGTAGTAAATCTGTCTACCATGACCACTTTGAAACCTTCAAAAAAATTAATATCTAATTTCATTCTTGTTAAGACTTTTGTTGATGAAGTTATGAGTGGCATCGCTATCCACTAGGACAGTCACCTTTTGTCCTTTTAGAACACTATGGATTCTAAAATGGCAATATTTGGGTGCTCCTAAAAGGGTGGCTAATGCACTACATGTATTTTCTTCATCTTCTTGTTTCCTTTTCTTCTTTTGTGTTTCATATTCTTCTTCTTGATCCGATATTAATTCTAAGTTGTGTGCTTGTCTCCTTTTTCCACAAATATGTCCATACACCCATTTCTCCTTACACTGAAAACACAATCCTTTCTTTCAAAACTCTTCTTTGTCATCCTCTAGATTGAAGGATCGAGGAGGAAATGTTTTTGGATGCCCATCTTTATTATAGAAGGGTTGGGTATGCATGTTTCAAGTTGGATTCTTTGTATAGATTTTGTCCTTTGATGGTGTGACTTCTAACCTTAATGCTTTTTGGATTGCATCTTGAAGTAATGTAGGGTCAAGAGTGCTTATGAAGCCACGTATTTGATTCTTTTAACCCATCAATAAATAGGTATGTAAGCCTATCTTCGGTAATCCCTAGTACCATGATTGATTTTTTTTTTGGAATTCTACTACATAATCCTCTACAGATCCTCCTTGTTTTAATTGTGTTAGTTCTTTGAAGTGCCTCTCGGGATGCTTTTGATCAAATCGTTTTATGAGCCTTTGTATGAATTCATCATAGGTTGTTATGATTTGGTGCCCTTGAGTAATAATACCATGATGCCACTAATCGTGTGCAACTCCTTCCAAATGTAAAATGGCAAATTTGATAGCATCTTCGGTCATGGGACAAGGGAGAAATAGGTGTCCAACTTTTAGACCCATGAATGTGTCATAACTTTTCTTGATCCATCAAAGTTGGGGAGTCATTTTACTAACCCTTTGACATAAATCTTTGTTAGCTTGTCTTTTTTCCTTTCTAGGGGTATTTTGTGTCCTTGTATCACAATATTCCCTAAATGGGATATTTCTCCTAATTTCAAGGTCCAATCTTGAGTAGGCCCCAACATATTCGTCAAAGTCAGTAGTTGGTGGATTAATTTCTTCTTCTCTTGTTGGTTCTTCCCTAGGTAAAAATGAAGGTCTTGTTAACCTAGGTGTTGACCCTTGTGGTGTTTTATTGTTATTCTTCGAGTGATTTGAACTGACATCCCTCCCCTTGGTTTGGTTAAGAGTATCAATTGTGTTATTCATGTTTTGTAGGGTTTCGAGAAGCATTTGAGTTGTCCTCACATTTTGTTCCATGAATGCTTGAGTTGTTCTTTTGTTTTGTTCCATGAAGACCCTTAGCTCATTTCCTAGTTGCTCACCCATTTTATTGTCTTGAATAGGGTTGTTATTTGTTGCAAGTTTCCTTCTTTCTCTTTCCAATGCTCTTTGAACTCTTTGGGTTAATTGCATAAACTACTCTTCTTGATCCTCAAATTGGCAGGTTCAAGGCTCTGATACCAATTGTAATGTCCCCTTTTGGGGATATAGTTGATTTTGCCCAAAATTAACAATTCCAACAAATACAATTCATTTACCAATATAATTCTATAAAATTACATAATTGCAATACTATTTAGAGAAAATCTTAACTAATTAATATCAACATGTTAATAAAGGATCTATGATCATAGACAAATAATCTCTATTGAAATCAAAATATCCTAAATTCATTTGTATCTATTTCATAGCTTATTTCCAATAGCCAACCACATAAGGAATCTGATGGAAAATCTTGATAGAACATCGAGAGACTGTCCTCCTCAACCAAGCCTAAGGGCACAGAATGAGCCTCCAAGTCATTTTGCCCCTTGGCCCACAAGTATGGCAGGACCTCCTGTCCATCCATCTTGTGGTTGGCATACTTGATGAGGGAACAAGTACTACTGCATCTTCCTATCAAACATTTCACATTGATTCCAAATATGATTGCTAATAGAAATCAAGTAATTACTAATCCTATATTTCTTGATTGATTGGCCATTTAATCATATAAGTAAACTTAAAGCTTCCTAACAAATTTATGTTGAGATAAATAAATAAATAGTCAACATAAATAAATAAATACAATAATATTGCATACCAATCACTTTCCTTAATATTATAGATTGTTGTGCTTTTTTTTTGGATTTTATTCCAAATCAAACTTGATTCCTTCGATGCCTTCCTCAATTGAGATTTCTCTTTTTATATCTCCCTTACTAGAGGGAGTCACACCTTTTCATTAACATCACAACCTTGGCAAGGGACACATCCCTTCATAATCAGCCATCGCCCTTAATTATTAATTTACTTACATGTTGGTCGAGTCCCTTATAAATAAAATGCTAATAACTAAAACTCTATTCATTTTGATCGACCCTTTGAATAAATTGCTATTATTTTAATTTATTTTGCATCAAGGTCGGCCATGTTGTGTCTATTTGCTGATAATTAAATTATTCTAACCTAGGTCGGCCTTGTTATTATTTTATTTCAATGCGATATGATTTGTAAGGCAGTGTTCTTAACGGGGGCATGACATAGTCTGATTTTGATTTAGGAGGATGAGATAGAGGCATAGCAATAGTAGATCTTAGGTTGTCTACATTTTGTCATTTTGTACTTGTAGTCTTTTGACCTTTCCATTATGTTGTATTATGTATATGCACATTGAAATAATTAGACATTGAAAGTTTGTTAATCTGTATGTCTAACTCCTAAATTCTCAAGTCAGCTCCAATGTTTCATAATATGGTTCTATAATGTACGACGAATGCCTTGGGTATGAATAATTCAAATTTCCTATATTTTTAAATTTTCCTTATCTTCTAAATTCGGTGAATGGGTGCAATGGATAGTCTTTGAGGATTCCGTTGCAGTTTGCCATAGTTGCCTCAAAGTTGGTCATGCAACAATGGAATGTTCAAGCAATCGGAGAAAGCAATATTTCTAGAGGAAAGGGGAGCATGCTTTTCCTTCTCTACCTCTAAGATGCCCTTGGTGAGTGGTGAGGTCGGCCCCTCATCAAATGGTATTAGTGATGTCTACAAGGCCATTCTAGAAGAGGTGCCTATATGGAGAAGGAATTTGAGCAAAATAGGGGTTTGGGGAAGATCCAAGTGCAAAGGTCGCCCATACCTAATAAAGAAAAAAGGGAGGTGGAGTATTGAGAGAGGCTCTCAAGCTGCCCTTCGTGTCGCCCTGATTCAAGAGTAGTATATAAAAAAAGGGAAGAACGGCCAAGGACAAATTTTATGTCAAGGAACAAACGGAAGGGAATGATCAATGCTCCCTAAAGAGTTTTGGTGTCTAACTGCCTTGATCCAGCTGGTCTCTATTGGTCCTTGGGTAGCATGACTTGAGTTTGTTATTTCAGCTCCTTTGTTGACTGTTTGCCATTATGATGCAGCTCTGGTGTTGTTTGATCCTTGCTGTTCTTTGTTGCTGGCTGGGCTTTGTCGCATTAACATTCTTGTTATGCAAAAAACCGTTAGTTGCCCTTTCAAAACCTACTTCAGCTTATCAAAAAAAAATTGCTGTTCTCTACCATCCCCTTAAACAAGGCCTCCCATCCCCTACCATCCCAAAAATGCGTCCCCGTATTTCCTGCCGTCCCCATTCTAGAAACTTGGTGTAACATTGTATTACAGAAAAATCTTCGTTAGGAGGCTGTAAAATCATGTACAAGTTGTTTTAAGTTAGCATAAAATTCCATTGCATTTGACCTGTAACAAAGGAAGGAAATGTCAACTAAAGGTGCGACCATCAAGTGTTGAAAAGCAGTGTCTCTAAAATTAAGTGTATAGCCAAACTCTGACTGATGTGAAAACCTCCAATAAATTGCTCGCTGAGAATTTCATCAATCACTTTTCTTGAATAGAATTTTATAAGCAAAAGTTTGAACACCATTCAACTTAATTTTAAAATAAATAGCTTGACCTTCAACAAGAAATGAACCTGATGTAATTTGCAGCTACGATAATAATCTCCGAACTATAGAAGCATTAAAATAAGGCTTCTTAATGAGCAAAAACATTCTGTAATTTTGACAATGCTGGCATGCAATTCACACATTCAACATGTAGCGTTTGGTATCGTAGTGGAGATGCAACAGTTTCCCTCCCCATAGAAAATATCCAGATTTTAAGGAAAACTGTTCGGGTGGCAGGAAAGGAGAAACCTTGTGTCCCCTTATCATTGAATGACAAGCGAATCAAAACATTCTACAGGGTAATTCCTCACAACATCTGTGGCTCAGAGTTATCCACTATAGTAAACTGAACAAAAATGTTAAAAAATAGAATGAGAGGAATTTGTTTCCTCGAGCACCTTAAGTTGACCAGCAATGGGTTGTCTTCCCTTTCTAAGAGTAAAGGGTCGAAAATTGTAACCAGATCACCATATTTCCGCACCCCTGTAGGAGATAAATTTAAGAAAACAAAAGGACAAACCTATTGGACAACTAAAAAGTGGCTAAATTAAATTTTGTTGTCAGTTGAGAGATATATTATTGCATAAGAAATGGAAATATCTGCTGCCCAATCAAGCATACTAACACCAGCAAACTTCCATACCAAAATTTACTCATACATCATGCTGGAACATAAGATTCTAGCATCAGTTGTGTCCGGGTGGGTGACGTGACATCCACAATTAAATATGTAAACTTCCAATTCTTATCTGTTTTATCCTTGAACATTTCACTGTATACTTTACCAGCTCCATGAGGACCACGAATGTGAAAATTCACCTGGAAAAAAAAATTAAAAAAATCATGAGCTTTGGATGTATTGACTTAAATAAATATTCCACCAATCAGCTTAGACTCCCTTTGAAATTGAACATAACAATGTTTTGATTTAAATATATATTCCACCAAACGGCTTAGACTCCCTTTGAAATTGAACATAACAATGTTTCGTCTATTTCAGTGATGTATTAGTAAGTTTCAATTATGGATAGAAAGCAGTGTTCCATGCAGATGCATCCCCAGGGGTGTGGATGACATCCCCGATGTTCCAGACATCCAAGGGATTTAACGATTTGGATGGGAGATCTCCTTTTTCAGGACTGGATGTTCTGCTCCATTTGGTGGTTAAAAATAAAAGAGGTAATTTATAAGATAATAGTGCTAAAAAGCTAAAAGGGGGAGAGTGAATTGTTATTGCAATTTCAGCACATTGTATTTATTTTTAAAATTTCAGCTGTTTTTAGTTTGTTTAAGTTACTTTCATATCCATCCTCCCATTGTCCCCAAAATTTGGGAAATAGTTGCCATCCCCAAAACTATGACCCTATGTCCCAGCATCCCCTGTCCTGGAAACTTGGGAAAACAATAATAGAAAGACATCAGCAATTTGTAAAAAGTTTGTGTAAATGCAGTCTGCAGAAAAATTGCAGATCTTGAAAATGCTACATTGAGTACTTTTATGTTTGCCTGAAGAAAAATTAGAATGTAGTTAGTAGTATTGAGAATTTATCCAAGCAAACTAGTAAAACTTACTTTTGTAACCCTTCAATGTTGAACTATTATTTTTCTTTCCAAGGAAAGTTTTCACACAGACATCTCTTGGGCTTTGAAAATCATCCCTTGTATTTCACTAAAAGAAGAATCACAGAAATGTCATTGGAATTAAATGAATGTAAGATTTACTGCTGAAGGGCGTCTACATAACCCATCTCCACTGAGCTCCAGTAAAACAATTTTGTTTTTTTTTGGAAATAAATAATTATTATGTTTGATTATAGAACAATTAGAAAGTAATTGGTTGTAGTGCAAATTTATCCAAGCATTTTCAAGTTTGGCAATGTTGCTGTAGACTGCAATTACACATTATTTATGAATTACTGTTTCCTTCCTATCCATAATTTGTAGCTTTAATCAGAAATGAAATTTATAGGTCATGAGCATTGAAATTATAATTTGTAATTTATATTTATATTGAAACTTGAAGTTGATATGTATTGAATTCTAATTTTGATCTATATACAATGGAAATTGGTAAGATGTTCCCTAAATTCAATAATATGCATTTCTTTGAAGAAGACTTTTTCTAATTAAGAGTTATTGCCAAGTCTGACTTTTTTAATTATGCTGTCAAGCCATTATATAAGTTTTCTGAGACAATCTTTGATTTACAGCAATTAGAAGAGTTTTTAAAAGCAATCTTTGCAGCCAAGTAAGAACAGTCTGGGAATGAACTCTAAACCACAATCCATAAACAAAGTGAGAAAAAAGAGCCAATGGAAAAGTAATCATCATAATGGTGGATCAGCCAAATGGAAGAGACAGAGAAGCTGTAGAAAGTGAGACAACAGGAAATGAAACCCATTGCCCATTCCTATCTCGGCTGAATTTGCAATACAAGGGGCCCTTAAGTAATTCCCCTGCCATAATATGTCACCCAGTTGTACCAGAATGGACCCAAAAGCCCAGGTAGGTCATGTCAATTGCAATGTTAAATTTATTCTTTAAGATTGCCAGGGAAGTTATAGTAGGATGAGACAGCATATTGATTTATTAAACATTCCAAACATGAAGTAAGCACATGCAACAAAGTTTCTCCCCAAGAAATTCAAGTTGCTTGCATTGCAAATGGTAGCTGAAACTGCTGTGTGAATTGCTTCCTTCCAAAAGGAATCTGCTATCTTTGATTCATTTAGCATTGCTCTTGCCATTTCTTGAACCGTTCTATTATTTCTTTCTACAACCCCATTTTGTTGAGGGGTTCTTGCTGCAGAAAATTGTCTCTTTATTCCATGTTCTCTGCAGAAATTTTCAAATTCATTTGATGTAAATTCACCTCCTCGATCTGATCTAAGGCATTTTATCTTTGTGTTTGCTTCATTTTCAACCAACTATTTAAAAGCTTTGAATTTCTCAAAGGCTTCAGATTTTTCCTTTAAGAATGTAACCCAAGTCATTCTTGAGAAGTCATCAATTAGCAGCATAAAGTATCTCTCTCCATTCATACTCTTGGTTTTGGTTGGTCCACAAAGATCAGTGTGAATGAGTTCTAATGGCTTTGATGACGAGTGTTCCTTAGGCTTGAAACTTGATCTTGTTTGCTTTCCAAGTTGACACTCCTTACAAATGATGTTGGAAGGCTTTGTTATTCTTGGCATATCTCTTACAGCATTTGATTTACTAACTTTGACAATATTATCAAAGTTGAGGTGGCCTAGCCTTTTGTGCCACAACCAGCTTTCATCCTCTTGTACCAAGTTGCAACTTTCACAACTTATTTCCTTTAGAACATACAAATTGTGCTTTCTATCAGCTTGGGCAATTAGTTTTCCATCTTTCTTGATTTCACATTTTTAGGAAGAAATGTGACACTATGCCCTTGATCACAAAGTTGGCTAACACTTAGTAGATTTTCTTTTAAAACTTTAACATATAAGACATTTTCTGTTTTTGTTCTACCATTATCTAGGCTAAGTGTTCCTTTTCCTTTTATTTCTTTTCTTGTGTTATCACCAAATCTTACCGTTCCTTCATCAGTTGGTTCAAGGGAGATGAACTTGCTTTTATCACCTGTCATGTGCTTTGAGCACCCACTGTCAATGTACCATCTATCCTTTTTACTTTCTGCATGTAAGGCTGTTTGAATGAACATGGATTTCTCTTTCTTCTTCCACACTTTGATAGGCATTTCTTTCTTTTTAATGGACTTGTCTTCTTTCTTGTTTTGCTTTGAAGGATTATTGAAAACTGTCCTACAAGCTTGTGCCTTGTGCCCAAAATTATTACAATTGTAGCATATGCTATCGAAGTCCATTAAGGGTGTGAAATGATTATAGTTTCTCCTAATGTAGCTAGGAATATTCTTTTCTTTATTCTTACAACTTAAGGCCTTGTGGCCAAACTTGTTACATAGAAAACAATAGCCATTAAAAGCATAAAAGTGCCTAGTATTCAGTCTTCTTTTAGGATCAGCACTTATCCAATTTCCTTCAGTTTCTTTTGAGAAGGTCTTGGTTTCTTCTTTGGAATTTGTGACCTTCTTGGACTGTCTTTCAAAACTGCCCCATGTTTTATCATGAAAAGATTTTTGAGCCTTCATGAGCTCATTCAACTTGGTGGAGCTTTCATCAACCTTTGTGTGTTGCTCCTTTGTTTTCTCCAACTCCATCTTTAGCATAACAATTTCTTGCTCCAGCTTGTCACATTCCATCTCTTTTGAATTAAGCTTGATCTTCATTTCTCCTTCATTTCTTTCAGCTTCCATAATTAGAGCCCTCAAGTCATCAATAGTTTTGCTTGATTCCTCTAAGTCTTTTGTCATCTTCTTGATCTTCATTTTGTGCTTGGTAATCTTCTTCTTTAATTCTTCATTTTTCTTATATGCATAGTGTAGCTCTTCGTCAAGATCTACTTCTTCTTCATTGCAATTTTGCTCATCTTCTTCTTCATACTTGCAGTTTGTGTCTTCTTCTGCCATGAATAAGATTTCTTCCTCATCATTGCTTGGGCAATCTTCACTTTTTCTTCAGAAGTGCTGCCATCTTTCTTTGAGTAGAAACTCTTTTTGTGTTTTTGAGATTTCTTCTTTGACTTGTATTTGGAATTCTTCTTTCCCTTTTTCTTGGTGCTGATCTCTTTTTCATCTTCACTTGAGTTGCTATCATCTTGAGGACATTTTGAGGCATAATGTCCAATCTTCCTATTGATGTTATAGCGGCGGGAGATATCTTTCTCTCAAATTTAAATGATAAATAATTAATAAGGCAAGTCGGCCTTAACTACAAATTATATTTTTTATTTTTTATTTCTTAAATGAGGCTGACCTATATGAAGAGACACCTTGTTTTGTATATAAGCAAGGAGAAGACTTGTCATTTGATCATCAATTTCAAAACTTCAAGTTCGCACCTTAGCAGCAGATCAATTTCAAGGAGGATCATATTCATTTGTATCTTTGCATCAAGGAGTGATGCTATTATTCATTGTAATAATTCAACCTTGAGTAAAGCCAGACTTGTAAGCAGATTTCTGCTCTTATTTATTCAATATATTGGAGATATTTTTGGTAGGTTTTTCTTCCTCAAGTAGGAGGATTTTCCCAAGGTAAAAGTGTTGTGTTTATTGTTCATGTGTTGTTGCATTCTTGCTTATTGCAAATCTGATCCTAAAACTAACATGGTATCAAAGCAAGGTTCTAGAATATCCCGATCAGATTTGACAAAGCAATCTAGGAATAGTGAAAGGAGGCAATTAAATAATATTGGAGACTTAGCAGCTTCGAGTCTTTTAAAGAATGGAATCGAATTGGTGATTGTGGTAATCATGTATTATTTTGTAGAGTCGTGATTTCTAGGAGGAGCTGTAAATTTGTTATCTTTTGCCTCTTTAATTCTACTTAGAAGAATTTTGTGTGGTAATTCTTGGAGCCGCTGAAATAGAAAGAAGAGTTTCAAAGACTTCAAATATTGGATTGGAATCGCATTTCTTGATGAACGTATATTGCGGGAGCTTGATATTGTCTTTGTTCGGGAGTAGCTTGTTCTGGGTTGTGAATTTTCCGTCATTCAATATGAAGAAACCGATTATTTTATGAATAACAATCAATTGACTTGTCTTTAAAAGGGATATCGTGTGTTTTTTTTTTTTAATATAATAAAGCTATGATGAGAGACGAAACTAAATAGAAGACTATTGGGTTCAACTTTTCAAGAAAGTCATCTAGGCGGACAGGTGTATTAAGAGTCGTCGCTGGGAGATTTTGAACCTTATGAAGGAGCCACTTCATCGTATGAGGTGTGTCGAGCTTCAAGGAAAACGTCTCATTCCTTAAACCGTCGCTTCTTTAATTCGTGGATTGCCATTACATTAAGACCATTGAATAGTGCTCATCACCGCACAAGGCTATCATGGAGTTACTAATCTCAACAAGTGCAACTTAATTCTATATCTGACCAAATGAAGACAAAGAAAGAAGTCGTCAGAGAAGGAAGATTTCATTTTGAACATTCTTCATTCCAGGAATAGCGCCAACTCATGGGGTGTCGTGGAAAGGTGAAGTACTCGTAGTCTTCCTATACCAATCCGCGTGGAGTTGGAGGCCAGGTTTAGCCAATTACAGGGCATTTCAGGTTCAATGCAAAGCTTGTAGCGACAGGTTTATGGAAGATATTTCAAGGCATAAAATCTAGTGGAAAGATATAAGTGTGTTGGGAGTTGCTTCCATGAGCATGGGAGGATTTACATAAAGCTCGTTTTATTGAAGATTCATAAATTTTCAGAATTGTGCCAGGTTGAAATAATCGTATCTGGTCATATTGAGTCAGGACAGCTATGAGGGTCGATTTGAGTTTCCACTGCTTAGCGTGAGTCCCTGGAGTCCAGACACTGCCTGCATTTTAGTATGCTTTATGCCTTTATTTGAGTTGTTGTTCCTATTCTGGGCGGATCTGGAGCAGCAGATCATTCCATTGCAACAAATCTGAATCTTTAAGTGCAAAGATCAGGAAAGAACAATTGGTGGATTGTGAGGAAGATTAGACAATAAAGAGATAAGTATTTCATACCCTTGAATAATGTTCATGAATCCTTTGTGTAGTCATTAATTCATGCAATAACATTGGAATAGTGAATCATGTGTGCTTCTAGCATTGGTATTTCTCTTCGGATAGTTTGATTCTATGAACTACTAGTAATCACTCCAAAAAATGCTTCCAGGACGGATCAAGGAGCAAAAGGATGATGAGAGATTGCATTCAAGGGAGGAAGAGCTTGATGCATCCTGTAAGGAAGTCACGCAGGCTGAAGAATGGAGACACAGCTTGCTGCCATGAGACTGAGTTGGTGGCACATAACTAGAGACATTTCTCGAAGAGGAAGAACCTATTCAGATTGTATTCGCGATCAGTTTCGAAGAAATTAACATTCGAGGGAGTCGACAAACCAATAAACATGGACAAGGTAGGAGGTTGATACAGAACAGACTTTCAAAGTCACATCATCGAAAGCCACAGTATATTTCTGTTGTGAGATATGTGAGTGAAAACCGCTTAGGTGTATATTTCTCTGAGCCGGAGAGGTATGAGGTGAGAAAGCTGGTGCATAGTATGTTTCTGTAGCGGAAAGTATGAGGTGAGAAAGCCCTTGTAGTGTATATTTCTCTGAGCCGGAGAAATATGAGGTGCGAGCCCTTGTTCATCTCTGAGACTAAGATGAGACGTCATGTTGGGAGACTCCATGACGACATCACGTTGAGAGACTCCGTGATGAACCCTTTGTATGTGTTTTCCACACATGGAATATACATAGTGGGGCATCATGTTGAGAACTCACGCAGCAACATCACGTTGAGAAACTCGGTGATGGGCACTTGTGCACATGCTCCACACACACATGGAGTAGCCATGGTGGGCGTCATGATATTGAAGCTCCGCGGCGATATCGTTGAAAGACTCCATGATGAATTCTTTTCCACAAATGGGTGTAGCCATTGTGGGTGTCATGTTGAAAGACTCCATGACATGGATATCTGGAAAGATACCTCCCTAGCTAAGAGGGAGTGTTGATGTTATAGCGGCGGGAGATATCTTTCTCTCAAATTTAAATGATAAATAATTAATTAGGCAAGTCGGCCTTAACTACAAATTATATTTTTTATTTTTTATTTCTTAAAGGAGGCTGACCTATATGAAGAGACGCCTTGTTTTGTATATAAGCAAGGAGAAGACTTGTCATTTGATCATCAATTTCAAAACTTCAAGTTCGCACCTTAGCAGCAAATCAATTTCAAGGAGGATCATATTCATTTGTATCTTTGCATCAAGGAGTGATGCTATTATTCATTGTAATAATTCAGCCTTGAGTAAGGCCAGACTTGTAAGCAGATTTTTGCTCTTATTTATTCAATATATTGGAGATATTTTTGTTGGGTTTTTCTCCCTCAAGTAGGAGGGTTTTCCCAGGGTAAAAGTGTTGTGTTTATTGTTCATGTGTTGTTGCATTCTTGCTTATTGCAAATCTGATCCTAAAACTAACACTTCCCACAATTGAAGCACTTAAAGGGGAATTTTCCTTTATATTTCCCTTTTCCTTTCTTAAGCTTTCCCATGAAGTAGGCTTCTGCTTCATCACTTGATTTGTCACTTGGTTCTTCATGCTTGGTTTTTCCCTTTTTGGATGCTTTGAATGAGACTTCCTTTTGTGGTGATCTCCCTTCAATCCTCATTTCATAGGCAGCAAGGATTCCATGTAGTTCATCTTTTGATAGTTGGTCTAAATTTGTCAATTCTTCTAATGCTGCAACCTTGGCCTCAAACTTTGTGGATAGAGCTCTTAGAATCTTATCAACAATAAAAGCATCATCAATATCTTCACCAAGTCCTCTCATAATGTTCACCGTTTCATCAACACGAAGAAAGTATGATGTCATGTCTTCATCTTCATTCATTTTGAGAGTCTCCAACTTCCTTCAATGAGTTTGCAGCTTTGCTTCTTTACTTTGGCATCTCCTTCATAGATGTTTTTAAGCTTGACCCATATCTCTTTTGCTGATTTGCAACGCATGACCTTTGTAAATTCAGAATCTATTAGGTTGCAAAGAAGAGCATGCTTAGCTTTTGCATTGTTTTCACTTCTCTTTTTCTCGGCTTGATCCGTTGGAGGGGGTTGTTGGAGGTGTATACCCATCAACAACAGATTGCCATACATCAAACCCAAGTGCATTCAAATATGCTTCCATCTTGATACTCCAAAATGCATAATTAGTCCCATCAAAGATGGCTGCTTTGACTGTGTTGTTGTTATCTCCCATGTGTGCTCTTAAGGATCTCCTTCAAGTGGTTAGGCTTTCAAGAAGGACCTTGCTTTGATACCAATTGAAGAGCACAAAAGATTTACTGAGAGGGGGGAGGGGGGTGAATCAATAAATCAATACAAACTTTATTTTCTCAAACTTTAATCAACTTAACTTTTATTCAATATCAACTTATAATTTGAATCAATACAATTTAGTTGTCTTTCAAATTATTGAAATGTTTAAATGTCATTTTACAAAAGAAAGTGGGCACCAACCTACTTGACTTATTGATGAAGATTTAGTAGGCTACAACCTACAAGGAGCACCAGCCCCTTAACTATTTAGTAGGCACCAACCTACAAGGAGAATTAACCCCTAATGCAAGGCACCAACCTTGACTTGATGGATGAAAGAGGATTGCCTTCAATCAGATCTGCACTCTCCCAATCCTCCAATCTGCTTTTGTGATGAATGATCTCACCCTAAGCCCACACAAGAAGATGGGACTTCTGATATGAACAGCTTACAACTTTACAACCACAAATACAACCTTAAATGGCATGTCAAATATATAGATCACTCAAGGATTACACCTATTGATGATCACAACTTTTGCCTTTTCATCTTTCAGTCACACTCTTTTAGACATGCCTCTTTGCTAAATCAATTTCTCCTTGAATTAATTATTTTTCTGTTTACAACCAAGATTGAATTCTTCTTAAATCTCTATTTAGAAATAATCGCATTCTTAAGATTATCATTTGTGTCTTTTTAGACAAATATGTATGCATATTTAAGTGTCAAGGGACAAGTTTCTTTACTCGTGCCTGATATGAACATGTCTTTTAATGAAAAGACGTCTTTAATCATCCAGCGCATCACTCCATAATCGACACTTAGTTGCTTCAAACGAACATGTCTTGTTCAGATACGTCCTTTCAAGTATTCAGCACCGTTTCAAAAAGATTAGTTTGCAGCAATTTGACATTTGTGAATTATAAAAACATTTGGTCGCATCCTTTCCATCAATAATTTGTTAATGATTCAAGTTGGATTTTCATCGATTAACGGTAGAGGATTATTAGTAGTATATGCAAGATTTGACTTCTGTGATTTAATATGCCTTACGATACAGCGGCTTTCCTCTTTTACGAGAGGGGATCGAAATCTTTAAATAATAGCAATCTTTCTCTTCGGAGATCTAAAGTTCACTGACAATTCAAATCCTTGTCAGGTAACTGTAAATGTATTCATCTTTAATAGTCTGATTGGGCTCTTTGTCTTGACATTAATGATAATTCTTCTAACAGTAACTCTATTCCTCCCAATATGCGCCAATCAAAAGCAATTGCATCCATGGTTTGTGCCATAAGTCCTGAGAATAGGACAGCCTCATGATGGGATTGTATCTCCCTAAGCTCTCCCTGAACAATCAAAAACTCAACCAAGTCTGAGTCACCCCTCTCTCCAACTACATATGAAAGCATGGTCTGAATGGCTGATCCACTACATGTGTGCTCCATCATGCCATCCAAGTGTTTGTTGTGAGCCCTCAAGTGGCTTCCTAACAGAGGTGACACCAATTTCTCATAAAGCAAGTTATGTAGACAAACCAAAAATTCTAAAACATATCACGAATCTGATTGCTCCACTCACTTGGCCACCATGTATGGCTCATTCCTCATATGCCACATGCTTTGAATCTTCTTTGCCTCTGTCATGACCTGCTGTACTAATTTGGTCCTCTTGTGTCTTGGACACACAAATAAGACCCCATGTTTGTCTCCCAAATGAGTGCCAACAATAGAAGAAGACTTCTTACCATCATCCTTATGAATAGGAGCTGCCAACTCAAGATTAAGGAAAATGCAAAGACTGCTGTTCAAAATCAGAAAAACAGAACATCTATCATACCTTTCCTTAGTGCCTTCAACCACCTCAAACTTCTCCTTCCTCATCACTTCATGCTCTCCAACAAATGTCAGTTCAATATGAGTTCTTTTATGAGAATTATAACCCTTAAAGCTGATCCTTTTGGCTGTCATAAAATGATTATGTGAGGGCATAGGCCCTTTGTCATACCTCAGAAAATCAGCCCTTACATCATGCTCACGTGTGACATCCTCCTCCCTCACAATCATCTCTCCTTCCATGAGGGAATCAACAACTGCTGGTCCACGAGATGTCTCCAAGTGCAAATCATGTGTTACAAATTCAGTCCCATAGCTGCAAACAATGTCTCCATCATAGAGTCCTTCAAGAGCTTCCTCCATGTCTCCATTCTTTGCCCCATTTCTGTTACCATGTCTTTCATTGGATGTGGTTGCCATAGAAGTTTGAATTTCCGCTAGGTGTGATGAAGGGTGTGCCAAGCTCGACTCCCAACAAAGCTCATCCACATGCTCTTCTGATTTTCTAAGAGCCCTTGGAGTGCTCACCATGAAATCCATAGTGCTCTCTTCTTCACCTCCCTCACGTCTCAAGGCATTAGCATAGATCTCCTCAAGTGCGAGGAGATGATCCCTATCTGCAAGTAAGTGTAGGTAGTTTGACTTCACTACCACCAAAGCCACTTGGAGTTTGTGCAAATCATCAAGAGATATACCTCCTTCAAGTTCTTCATGTCCACTTAGAGCCTTCCAACACAAGTCTGCCATAATCTTATGAATGTCATCAAAGTGATTTAGGGCTGCCATAATCTGAGTATCACTCACCTTTAATTGCCTTCCCCAGGGGTGTGACTTAAGAAATCAAAAATCTTCGTGCAACATTCCTGATTTGTCTTCAACATCACCCTCATAACTCTATCAATTATTGCTGATTTGACAACTTCTACAACTCCAAATTGAACTTCTCTATCATGTCACGCAAGAGGGCTATGAACCAATGTACCCCAGTTACTTTGTTCATCACACTCTGCGTTGCCATGGTGCAAGGATAATGCATTAAAGTTATGCTCAAGAGATGGGTCATGCGTCATACCTATATCTTCATGTAGCTGATCAGATGGTGGCAACTCTTGGACTACTTCAACATGCCTTTCTTCTTTTTGTTGGACGCCTTTTTCTTGCTCCTGCTCCATGGTTGCTTCTTCATGTTTCCTTCTTTCTACCTCAATGTCTCCTTGTGATTTTGATTTTTCCTTCATCAATTCTTCCTTTTCTTTCCTTCTATTTCATACGAATGTCTTCAAGTACTCTTCATAGGCAACAGTGGATCTATAAGCAGCAGGTTCTTGCACATAATGACAGTAGGCAGTAAGCTTGCACTCATCTCTTTCTAGCTAATCCTCTAGTGCCCTTCGAATGGGATCATCTTGTTGTGCTTTGCTGAATATCTCTAGAGTACTAAGGCTGCTACAATATTGCTCCAGGAGCTATTGTTTCAAGTCCTTTTCTTCTTTCTTCGGTAACAACGTAGGTTGTTGTAATGTCCCCGTTTTGGAGGTAATTCGATTTAATTAATTTAATTAATTAAGTTGTCCAAAATAATGAATATTTTATGAGGATGACTAATTAATTATTTTAATTAAATAAATAAGTGGTATTAAGTTAATTATTTATAAAGTTATCAAATAAATAAATATTAAAAGATAACTTTATATTTAATTAATTTAATAAAGTGACTTGAATTATAAAATATTTTATAAAGTCACTTAATAAATAAAATAAAATAATGTTCTAGAAGTTTCTGGAGGAAGTGGAGAAAAAGAATAAATAGACGTCTTGGGCTTCATTATCAGGCATCCGGATTTGATGAGTTGTTGGTTGGTGATTCTTCTTGAGTATTTGTGGAGCCAAGTGGTCTGCAGATAATCAGATTGTCTTTGGGAACGAAAACTCCCATTGATAGCAATTTTGAGGGTGTGCAATATCACCTGAATTATTGCAGATTGGAGGTGATATCACAGTCACTTCATTAGGGCAGAAAATTGTGGCCTAAGGCCAATTTTGGAGATCATTCTATTGGAGATTATCAGCATTGAGAAATATTATTGGAGGCATCGATTATTTTGAAGAAGAGAACCTGATTTCTATTTAAGAATTTTCTGATGCCAAGGCTGAAGCAACAGGGACGCCATTAGAGTCTTCAAGGAGCCACGATTTTTATCATAGGAGTCTCTCTTTACATCGATTTACATAAGGAGTTTGGGCGCACCATTGTGGGAGATCAGAAGATGAATTTCCATGCCTTTGAATGAAGTTTAAAGCAATCATTTATTTAAATCTGAAGACTGGTTAGAGAACAGGGGCGGCTGACTTGACAGGGGCGATTTCATGTTAGTGGCTTCAATAAATTCCAAGAAAATTCATAAGGCATTGTTGGGCAGCTAGCAAGCTGGGCGCCACATCTTTGGAGACAAATTCAGCTTGAGCAAAGAGAATCGGAGTTATCTGTCTAGGCAGCTATCATTTTCCAGGTTCCTTTCAGTCATTACATTGCATTTAGATTAGCACTTTAGTCAATAAAATAGCGTTGTAATTATTAGTCTTATATAGTTGCATCTGCCAATCATTAGTCACTGCTGTAGATGTCTTGTTCTCCACAGATTTAGCACATTGGCATATCTCATGGCTGTAGGTGATAGTCTGCATCAGATTTAATTATTAATTCAAATGTATCAGCCAAGAGTCTTGGCTATTTGATATTAATATTGTATTCATGATAGTGGAGATACAAGTAGCTGATTTCAATAGATACTCTTGCAAATGAAATTGCAAATAATGTGATGCATGGCAAGTGTTTTACAAATTGTCTAATTGCTGTAGCTTGTCTCTGCATACCTAATCTCCCATATATTTTGCATAAACAAATCCAAAGGGATTGCATATTCGCATGTAGATCAGATTGTAGCCATTGTAGGGATATTTAAATCAGTTTTAGCATTCGTTCTATCAAGTTACTTTAGACTGAAACATTACATCAGCAAGCTACACGGTTGCATATAAACCATTTGACGAAATTACAAATAGCAATCAGGGCAAGTTGTGGTCAGTTTTGAGCTAGGCTCATTACAGTTGCCAACCCATGTTTCTTCTCCAAGGATTCCTTCCACAATGGGATCCACAGGCTGGCAGGATTGAGGCCCTCATACCACTGTAGCCAAATTCTATTATGCACTTCAAAGACAATAATTGATCCAAAACAATATGCACCCAAGTATGTAAAATGCCAAACTCGGTAACATTAACATTTGACTCAAACAATTCACACTCAGATCCGCTGAAAACCCATTGCTTGATTATCACTGGATACTGATGTAAGACACTCCATTCAAATGCATACAACTGAACTCAATTCTATTTAGACTCTAAAGATAAGCATGCTCACAGAAGCAACTGATAGTTACCCATGCAAATTGTTCACATTTAAAGATGATTCACAGATGAATGAAAATACAAGAAGGCAACAAATAGATATGAATACCAGATACTACAATGTTTACAAATAGCATGAACAATAGTTTATTATATCGTTTTGACTGTCACCAACAATATGGATCCAATCCCAACTCAGTTGGCAACGGAATTGTACGCTAGTCGGATTATGTGATGTGAGTGCACCCAGAGGAGAGCAGCTGAGGGAAACGTAGGTTAAGGTGGAGTCTAGAAATTGCATTCGCACTCTATGGGGACTCGAAAAGGCCGATAAGTCGGTGCCTAAAGTGGTGCCTCCGTGATTAAACCAATGCCTACTGATTATGATTTTTGCAGCAGAACCAAGCGATGAACTTGACTTCTCAAGACTCCCGATGCTAGGGATCACAGGAATGACTCAAAGTGATTTCAGAATGTGGCGCTCAATGATGCTCAGACGACGGTGGATGCGTGAACAGTATGAATACGTTGACGAGGTGTGGCGCGAGCCTAAAAGTGATGTAGTTAACTGGCAAGCTGTAGAAAATCTTCAACGAGTGTAGCTATGACACTTGACTCAGTGAGCAAAGGTGTATTGTTGTAAGTGTGGCCAGAGCCTGAGGCTTGGCCACCAATCGCTTGTGCAGCCTCCACTAGCTTCTTCCCTTATCGATCCAAACATGTCGATGCAAGATGTGTGAAGTTAGGCCCAGAGAATATGTGGAGGAATAGCAGAATAATGAAAAGCAGGATGAGATTGTCATCCCAACTTGACGAAGATCTATAGGGGTTGGCGCCCCTAGCAAATCACCATGACAGTGATGTCCAAATTCGTGATGTCCTCCAAAGCAAACAATGGAAATATATATGCAAGGATTCGCCTTCCCAAATGGGTGGCCAGATCCAAGATATTTAATTTTAAGTTATTAATTAAAATAATTTAAACTTATTTTATTATTTAATATTACTTTAAATATTTTATTATTTTAATATTAATTTTAAATATTTATTAAATTTGCATTTAGCATTTAAAAACACTTTTTCCTGCCCACTTTAATTTTAGGTCCCAAGCAGAAATGGGGACATGATAGTGAAGATGTAAATTAAGCAGTTGTCGAACTTTGATTTGCCAATAACATCCCTTTAATACTAAACATTCTCTCAATTAGAAATAGATGATCATAAAAATTGCAACACCAAGCATATTTACCCTCAAAATGAGGACTATCTTGAGCTCAAAATGAGGACCATCTTGATTAGAAATCAATGTATCGTCCTAGAACATGGTAATCATCCTTGGAACAAGAATTGATGTTCATTATCTTCTATGTTCATATAGATTATCAAGGCATTCACAAAACTTCGAGGCCTTAATAAAAATTTATAATGACCCCTGGTGGTTGTAACTTGTAAATGCATACTATAAGATTCTATGCTGATGGTAGCCGCATATAAGCTCTTGCTTGAGGATAAGTGGATTTTCTTTTTCAGGAAATTTAAAAGATAAGCCATGTAAGGTAAATGATATTTGTTTTTTATTTTAGTACATGTAGTTTGCAGGAAGTGGAACTCGTTGCCTATTCCCATTTTGGCTAAAATTTCAAGGAATTCCTATAATCCTCAAAAATCTCTGCTGCAATGTCACCCAATTTGAATCGAACAGGCCCATAAGCCCAAGTGGGTCACATCAGTGGCAATGTACAATTTGTTCACAAAATCAGAAGGTGAATTGCAGTAGGGTGAGACAGCTTTATTGAGCATTCCAACTAGGAACTAAGCACATACAACAAAATCTCTCCCTTAACAGTCGAAGCTTCTTAGATTGTGAATACAAACTGAAAGTAAGGGAATAGTTTTAACCAAAATATCCCAACTATGCATGTACAGAATAACACCAATTACTGAGTCAAACTGTACAAGTACAGTCTCCTATAATAGAGATTGCAGCTACATGTAATGTATGAAATGCAGACATGAATATGTAGATTAAAGAATTAAAAAGAATTGGCTTGCCAACGGCATCCCTTCAATACTACACGTACTCCTTATAGAAGGAGATCATTAAAAATTTGTGACAGCAAGGTCATCATCAATAGCCCCTCTATAGCAGATTTCAACAAGTTTATTGTCTCACTTCTTTCTAGGAGGATAACCACTTATAACGTCTATCTTCAGAATGAATATAGCTTCTTTACAGGATTTCTAAAATAACAATTACTCAAGATAAAGGAAATTTGTCTTTAATTTGAGGGGTTTATAGTTTATGTGTTCTTATCTATGTTGCATGGGGATGCACCCCCACCACTCTGTCCCCCCCACTTCTCATGTCCCCATCCCCACAGCTGTTTCCAGGACTTCAGGACCGCATGGGACATCCCCTGGCCATCCCCAATTTCCAGGAATTTTCCAAAACGTCCCCAAGATGCCATCCAAAAAAGAGAAACACTATTGGGACATTTGGCCATCTTTGGGACAGCCGGAGATGTCTGAGATATCCCTCAGTCATCTCAGGGATGTTTAACCACCCCACCAGCCCAAAACAATTGCTATTACTTTTTTTAAGCTATGGTTTATGTTCTAGTCACCTGACCCATTCTTGATAATTATTCTTGCATTCAAACTCCAATTAAATTAGTTGGTTGTTGTTTGCAATGGTATGGTAGGGTAGGAAGAAGGACTAATAAACTCTAATCATGCAACAATTGGCTTGTGAGATTCAAGGACTCCCTCACTCAATGCCTCAGAAGACCCAAGGACCTTAATAGAATTTATGCTGCAGAGACACAAGAACTTCACCATAAGCAGAGAGTCGTGGAAATCAACTTCGCTACCTCGATGCCTTGAAGATTTGAGGTACTACCATGGATTATTATATTTTACCAAGAAAGTTGTTTGAATTAAGCACAGAAAAAGATACATCAAGAAATTGCAGAGATCCATTATCAGATTCCAGAGATGCTCCTTTGTATAAGGCCTTCTCAACTTCAAAATTTTTATTTCACGTAATCTAGCGAGCATAAGAGATCCTCAGCAAGAGAAAGAGAAGTAGTGCAGTATGAAAGAATTAGCAGCAGATATGCTACATGTTGATGCCTGCTGATCTAAGATCGTAATAGTAAAATTCCAAATCTTAATATGGACTAGGAAAGTATCTTGACCCTAGGTCTCCAGACGAAGATGGTTATATTCTATCCCATAGCCTACATTCTCATCGTACCAATTCTGTCCAAGCCCAAAGTACAGGTATTTAGGATAAGAGCAACAAGTCAGCTAATTCTTGAGTCTGCTTATCCACAATTCCATAATTTCCTCAGCCAGCAGTATGTAAATTATAAAATATTTCTGAGTCCCTAGCACAGGTTTCCAAAGGTTCTTCAGGATCATTCTTCAGATTAAATTCTTCCTCCCTCCTATAGTTCTGCAAAAGGCTATGTAATTTCTAATTCTTGTATCCAAGCAATCAATTATGAAATATGAAATATGAAAATTCCAATGTGCATTTCATGTCCACCTACTCCCTTGAGTCGAATGATTTCATGTGTCTAATCACCTTATTAGACTACTGTTGCCAATCCCTACAATATATTTGCACAGAAGAAAGAATGAAATGAAATTATAGTCCATATGCATTTTATGTCCACTTGCTCACCTCGATTTAAAATGTTATTGTCATATTAATAAATGTTATTCCTCTATATCTATTTAGCATTTCTGCAGTGCATCAATTTGGGAAGCAGGTGCATATTAATATTGAGTCAGTCTGCATGACCCGTCTTTCATGAGTAGTGATTCACAGAACCCATCTCTCGTGATCCTGAATGATCCACTTGACACTCAATGCATCTAGACCTGAACTTCCAAGAAAGGTCACCCATCCCAGTACTACTCCCGCTCACCATTCCTCTGCTATTCCTGGACTCAAAATTTGAAGTTCTGGAAGGAGAGGGGAGAATGGAAAAGGCATTAAATTAGAATGAAAAACACTTTGTCAGGGATTAAAGAGGAAAGTTAGTGATTTCAATCTTGGAGTTCTTTGAGTATTATTTAAGGTTTAGTTGCAGCAGTAATCATTACTGAGGTGTTATGGCCCAAGCTCATCCTGTATTTAGATCATCGATGGCAATATAGGTGATGGAGGACCTTAATGCCTACATGTTCTCAAAGATGTTTAATCTTCTGATGTTTAATAGACAAGTGTTTAGTTGAGCCTAGGGTAAATACTATTCCTAATCCTTCCATCTTGCAGCCAAGTTTCAGGATGACTGAAAGGGATGCAACTTTTAGCCAAAGTTTTTGGAGAAAAGGATTCCATTATATTTCAGATGTAATTTACTAAGTTACCGATTCGTTTTTGGATTCAGGTACGGGTACGCGAATCCGGTACGGGATTCGGTCAAAAAAAAATTTGGGGTTGGGTACGGCAATACAAAAAACATATAAAAATCAGAAATATATACTCATTTGCAGCAGTAATTAAGTTCAGAATACACCACCATATTAATACTCTAATAACATAGCAAAATACATCACCGCTTTCATAGTCACTAAGTCAAATATTAAAATAATAAATATTAGTGATTATTCGAATGTCATGATGTAAAATTATAAATTAAAGTTCAAACATAAAATGTCAAGTGTTTACAATCAGCCATTATTGATCATTGATCAATCTGAATCATATGGGTCATCAAACAATTGTAGCATCTGATCTGATATTATTTCTGTGTGTGGGCAATTAGATCTGGGTTCCGTTTACTGTGTGTGCTATTGTATTCTGAATGTTCACTCTACAGTCCTGTGCTTAGTTCCATAACTAGTGAACTTATATCGATTAAGTAATAAGGCTAATTTTGTCGTGAGATTCAATTCAGATCTGGGTAGGCATCAGTTTCCATTGTTAGATCTTCAACATATCAGTGCTTGGTATATTTCATTCAAAGACTTGGTGGTCTGTGTAAATTCTGATTGAATATTAGCATTTTGTGTATTTTCTGATTGAACATTATTATTCTGTCGACCTAAGAATAATTGTTGGGCACAAGTATTTTGTATGTCTGATATTCTGGAATTCTTCTGAGAAGCATTTACCAGTTTACTTAAATTTGAAGGGGGTTATGAACAATTGTTATTTGGACTGTATATGCATAAATTCGTGGAACAGACATAAGTTTATAAGTGCAAATTTGTGACTGGCTTCTTACAATAAAACCAAAGATATTATAACCTAGTCGATTCCTCAAGCACGTTGAAATCTTTTAATGCTCATAGTATGTGATGTGTTCATGGTTCAATTCATAGATTATTTGTAAGAATCTATTTGCTCATTATTTTTGGCAAATTATTGAGCAAATAGATACTTAGAAGTCAATTGTTGGTCAAAAAAATAATTAACAAATGCAAAAAAGCGAATTTTTTCTGTGGCCTGGGCATTTTGACACCTGGATTCTTTGTGGATTCGTCACGGATTCTTCATGGCGTATCCTGGTCGAATCCACAGTGGCAAATCGAATCCAAGGCGAATCCACAAAGCAAATTTCGAATCCTGCCCGAATTTGTATCGTACCGTACCCGAATTGTGAATCTGGTACGAATCGAATCGTATGCAGAGGCTACAGGTGGCGAATTGGTAACTTAGGTAATTTATATGCCCTTGGCTTACATGTTCAATAGATGCTTGTTTTTTGAATTCGGTCAAGTAATCAGCAACAAATTGGTTTTCCATTGAGTATTGTAAAGAAAAAGGGTTTTCAATATAATTTCATGCTTAATTTATACATAGAACTTTTTGTAATGTACCTACTTGGGAAATTCTTAAATTTAAGCCTGCAAAACAATATTAATCAAACCCTAGGTGATCAGCTGGCACAAAAACCCACGATTTAAAAAAAAAAAAAATTGTCAAAAAATCAAAGGCTCAGAAAACCCATCATTTTGTTCAAAAATTGAGAAAAACCCCACAATATTCAGCAGAACAGGCATATGATTTTTTGTCAAAAAATGCAAACTCACCCAGAAACCCTAGCCGCAAGTTGCAGAAAGACACGAATTTTTCAAAAAAAAGGTCTGAAAAAACCCTAGACACGATCAGTCTTCAGACACAAGTTTGCAGAAACCCGTCAAAGGCAAGCCGCGATTTTTGTAGACCTACGACTTTCAACTTCAGCGATTTGCAATAAAGGTCACGACCTACAAACAGAGATGTGACCTAGTAAATCCCGTTGCGGCAAAGTGACAACCCAAAATCTTTAGGAAAACTGTGTGCAGGAGAAAAACGCCAAGTTGTGCAATTTTTGCGGTCGACAAAACCATCAAAAACCCTCGAAAATTGGTCGTGTTTTCCAAAAAAAAAGGATGTCATGATTTCGCAAAGTACAGGCCCACGATTTGCAGAAAAGACCTCGCAATTTTTAGCAAGAAAGCCCTTGATTCTCAGATGAAATCAGCTCACGATTTTTCCTCACAGAAAACCCTTGACTTTTAGTTGATAAAAAAAACCCGCGATTTTTTTAGTCAGTAAGAGAGTTCACAATTTTTATTAAAAAATTGTGACAAAAACTTCTTAAAAATTTTCAAAATTTCTTAGGTAAAAAAGCCACGAATTTTTATCACCAAAAAATTCCTTTGCTCTAATACCATGAAATGGTAATTGATCATCATATTAAACAAAGAGAGGAATACTCCTTTAATAATAAATTACAAACGATGTTTTTAAAAAGAAACAATTGACAACTGAAGCAATAAAAGAAGATGCTAAAATCTAATTGAAAGCAATCTAAGTTAATTGAAAGTAAACTAACAACTAAGATGACCATTAAATATAACAATATTACTTTAATAGGATCATAGCATATTCCTTGTAGCAAATCACATCATGTATTTATTGGAAATGCTTGCAAACGGCAATATGAAGGCTTGTCGTCCTTGTATTGCAAGAGCATGGAAGGTGGGCTGCCCTTCCATCCCTCAGCCCACCTTGGAGGTTGTCAATCCTCCTTGATTGATCCCAAGAGCATGGAAGGCTGGTCTTCCATTCCACCTTCCGGCCAACAAGCATGGAACGTTGGCCGTCCAATCCATCTCAGGGTGGCATACTTGATAAGAGCATGAACACTGGTCTTCCTTCACCTCTCATGAACTCGGAAAGCTGGCTGTCCTTCCTATTTGCAAGACACTTCATAAATTCAAGATATTATTCCTCAAGGAATTTACTAGAATATTTCTAAACAAATACCTCTTAATGAAATGATAAATTTACTCTTAAATGACTGCCACCAATTATATTTCAGAATATTACCAATGGCTGTTCTCAATCTGTATTCCAAAGAGATGTCTTATATTTCTTATTCTTATTTTTCCTTTTTCCAACTTGATCTCTTTTCCAAATAAAGTGTCCTCTCTTTTATATCTTCCACTTGAGGGGGGAAAGTTACACCTTTTCAACAATCATAGCCTTGCCAAGAGTTGTGCCCTTTCCAAGATGGAATGCTGCCTTTAGACTTCTTAATTTATTTTTATTTTATGCATTTATTGATGCTAATCACCTTCCTTTCCTTGATTGACCATTCAGAATGGGCTGCAATTAATATTAGGCTGTGATCATTGTTTTTTCCTAGGGTTGCGATTCATTATGGGTGGGGGCATGACACTTTTTACGAGGACTAGACAAAAAACCTGCCACATAAAAATGAAGTGATGGCCTTTAAAACTTTGTTTTCATCAGTTTTGGAGAAAGAGGCATAAGCTGAATTATACCATGGGTAATGCAACTACTGGTACTGTGTCTGTCAAGTTACATCACTCCTAGTGTGAGTCCATTGGTAAGGCTTGAGATTCTCTTTTGAGCTTGTTCATGAGATCAAAATCATGGAGTACAAAATTTGAACAATATATACAATGCATGTTAGCCATGTCCCTAAGAAGTCAAAACAAGGGAGGCTCAAGTTAAAAACAATTGAGTGAAAACAAACTGGTAAGAAAATGGGAAAAGAAAAGAATTTCTTTCAAGTAATCATCCCAAAGCATGTTTAGCTTTCTTCATATAGGATTTTTGGTTTAGGGTTAACCAAGGTTAGATATCTAGAATGGTCAACATTGACCCACTCGACAGAAAGTGAAGTTTTAGTATGTACCATTGAAAAAATGAGACAAAATGGCTTTCGTTTTTCAATTTGGAGGATTTGCTACTATGATATAAGGTAAAGTGAAATGGACCCCTTGGTCTCACAAGCATGCTTGCTAGGCTGGTACCTAAAATATTACCTTTACCTAGACCATTGTGTTTCCAGATGAACCCAAAATTTCTGATGTAAGTTAGTCAACTGCTACAGGAGTCTCCCAACTTGTCTCTTCACTAAAGAGAACACATGCATTCAAGCTTATGGTTTTCCAAGATCACAAATCTCAAAATATTCTTAATTACTTAGTAACCTTAGTCAAAGCCATAGTGTTATTTTCCAGCTATTTATTGAAAGTAATAACTGATAAATTTGTGTAACATGGTGTTTGAAGAAGACATCCACAATTGTAAATGATAAGAGCACGGACTTAAAGGAAAAGGATCCAACTCTTAAATATCCATAATGGCAATGCATTATTCTGGTAACAACTAACAGTTAAAGGAATCTTCTTTATCATAATCCTTTAGCATTCTGATCACCAAGTGCGATGCCACTTTAAATATACATCAAGATGGCTTATATAATTGAAAAACAATAATTTTATTGAACTTTGGATGGAAAAATGGCAGGAGACTGGAGGAATGAATTGTTATTTTTCTTACTTCTAATTGTAATTGCTCATATTTTGTACTGCTCATACACAGCATGTTCACGTTTATAAAAAAACAAGCCTTTTATGTACTAGGTTTTTTTAGTAATGAAAATGCTTCCAAACTGGTATTCAAACTCAGAACTTTGAAGTGATCCATTAGATGATTTATATGTTGTGCACAGTTACATTGTTTGCATTTAGTGCTTACCTCAACACGTTCAACTCCATCTTCATCAGTCCATTTTCTATTAGGAATTCGCTGGCGGGCAGCACGATTCCTACTTTCCTGGCCATACCCAGTGATAGGCGATCCTATTCGGACTTTAACCTGACAACAAAATAAGTTCCAAGTTAATCAAATGCCTTGATATTTCCACATTCAACGACATAATAACCCAAGCAAAAGACTCCTGTAAAACAAGAACAAATAAAACCTCTAGTCACCTGACTGTCATTCTGTACTCTCTCCAAGGCCTTCCCAAAGATCTTGTACCTGTCCCACAGATCTAGAAAGCATTAATAGCAACAATCAAAGCTCTACATCCATGTAGACATTTCGACGTACAAATTTCAATGTATCCATAAAAGAACTCTCCTAACCCAAAAATCACATAATATATTTACCATTAACATGTTCAATTTGAATAGTGAAAACAAATATGTTAACACAGTAGTTCACAAGATACAATAATTCACAACAAAACTTTGCTCGATATAGACTGTATATTTAATGTCCATATTATATAGTGATTGATAATGTCTAAGTTTAATCCTATAGCTCAAACTCAGCTTTCGCCCCCTAACAAAATCTTTAACTACATTTTCAAGACAGTGGAGGGCAATCTGAGGACAAAGACAAGGAAAAATACCAAAGTCAGAAAACTGAGGAAGAGTACAACAATGTCCAACATTCACAAATTAAAAATAATCAAATATTGTTAAAACTTGTCCCTTTCTCTCTCCATATATGGGGAAAGGCATGCATTAATAGTTTTTTATCTGCATAATTGAACTTGGGTGCTAGAAGGGATACCAGGGGTATTACTCTACTTTCCCCTAGGATTGTCCTACCAAGCTCTGTTATCCCTGGAAATTCCACCATGACCATTAATAGGTCCTACTTTGGCCCTTTCATGGCAGTGAAGAATGATGATTTTGTCAGTTTTTCTAGCTCACGCTTGGCTAGAAATTTGTGACAGCATTAGGCTCTACCCTTGGCTTCCAACTCCAATGCCATGACTCTTTCATGATGGTAGAGGATGATGTTTTCTGTTAGTTCTTCAGGCACAAGCTTTATTAGAAATGGTCAAGAGTGATGTTTTCAAGTTCTGGCCCAGGTTTTGTTAGAGATGAATGATGGTATTGGTCTTTAGCCTTGGCCTCCATCTCTGAGACTACTATTAATCAACTTTGAGCTTCACCGAAGGGCTTTCATTCAAATTGCAATTTACACTTGTACATGCATCTTGGGCTTAGTTGCTAGGAGAACTTATACCAGGAGCATTCTACTTGATCCAAGGATTGTCCATCCAAACTCTCTAAACCCTGAATATTGCTCCATGAAATTATAAGGTCCTGCATTGGCCCTTCACTGTGGTGGATGATGATACCATAGATTTTGTAGCCTGAGAGTTGCAATGGATGCCTGACATTATTGAATATTCATCTCTTGCCTTGGCCTCTCACTCCACTATTAGTATCCGTTGCCTTTGTGCTTCATCGAGGAGTCTCTCTCAAATGGCTACTAGGAGTTATACACAGATCATATGCTTGATGTTTACTTCCTTAGAATCAAACTTGTCTAGTCATGTTTGAATACTTACATGTTTATCATTTTAGGGTTTTAGCATTACGGTGTTTAGCTGCTTTCTAGAATCTAGGATTTTATCTCCCCTAAGACTTTACTATTATAAATTGTAGTTGCATGTACTTTTG
Source organism: Sequoia sempervirens (assembly GCA_007258455.2). Classification (NCBI taxonomy): domain Eukaryota; kingdom Viridiplantae; phylum Streptophyta; class Pinopsida; order Cupressales; family Cupressaceae; genus Sequoia; species Sequoia sempervirens. The sequence goes on from VDFB02291669.1 coordinate 36,919, forward strand.
AGTTCCATTAATATAATTTCATTGTTTGTGGACATTAATATTATTTTATTTTATTTCTGTTAGCTAACCTGCTTTTGCCAGGACTACCCATCTAAGTTTTCTAGTCAACCTTCAAACGTTCCAATTATTTTATAAAATAAAAGCTGAATGACCCAACATCAATGCAATTGGCTTGCACTTATTTAACTTTAAAATGCATATTTCGGAGGATAGGTGAGCTTAAGCTAAATGCAGCTGGAAACAGAGAGCAAGATCAAAGATATCATTGACACCAATTAAAGTAACTCTCATTCTGTAACTACAAGTAAAGGAAAACAGAGCATTATTCAAGAAAATATTTCGTAAAACAGACCCTTTCTATTCCCCAAACTGATATGCTCGGTCATGAAAACAAAATTAAGATTGGCATTCATCATGCCAAATGAACACTTATCCATGTCGATCTGCAATTTATGCTTCTGTGATTCTGTAGCACTTGCCACAAACTGTTAGGGGTTTTTCCCCATGTCCTACTGCAAATCAAGATGCCAAAAAGGTAAACCATAACTAATTAATCAATGAAATTAGTGGAGACCTTCTCCTTGAGAAGAAATTATTCTTTGCTTGGCTACTGTCTCAACCTCCCATAATTACTGCCTGAAACCCTCATTTGGTAGATATATATACGCTCACAATAACATTGCCAGAAGTTAAATCCCTTCCTTGTAGTCTCAGAACATTCTGAAATCATATAAGATCAACATGAAATAATACTGTACTTCATGCTGATATCAATCATAGTCCAAGAAAACAGTGAGAAAGCATTAAAGCCCTAAACATGGCCTTAATATCTAATGGAAGTCTGGCTCCTTTGGATGGACAATAAATTCTGAATAATTTCAGATTCAATCATTCAACAAAATTCACAAGGATGATACTTTACTTTTTGGGGCAGCAGAAGTGGCAGAAGAGAGAGGTCTCAGGCCAAGCTATCAATTTAGAGAAATCTAGGATTTTCTTCCTCACTGTGGATCCTAGGATTCAGATCAGAATTAAAGAGATTCTTGGCTTCCCTTCAGATAACCTTCAAAGCAAATAGCTTGGCCTTCCCTTGTTTGCTAGATCTGTTAAATCCTTTTTATGGCTGCAGTTATTGGAGAAAATTCAAAAGAAGCTGTCTGCCTGGGAAGGCCATTAACTCAATCTGGCTTAGTGGATTACTCTAATAAGAGCTATCATTTAAACCATTCTGATCTATATGTTCTCAATGCCAAAAACTCCTAGAGAGATTTTAAATAAAATTGACAGGGTGCGCAGAAGTCTTCTATGGCAGGGCAACTTGGAGGAAAAGAAATTCCCTCTGCTGAAATGGAGAAAGTATATAGTCTCAAGTCTCAAGGAAGTGCTGGCCTGAAGAACATAGAAATGCATAATAAAGCCCTGGGTGCAAAACTTGTGTGGCATTTCTAGTTAGATCAGGGTGAGACTTTGAAGCAAAGTCCTCAAGAGTAAGTGTATCTGGCATCTTTGGATTCTTCTTTTCTCTTTAAAACTTATCTTCTTCCTAAGGGATCAGCTGTGGGACTTCCTTGTGTCCTTAAATGATATAATTAGAGATTACTTATCTTGAAATATTAGCAATGAATGTAAAGTCAAATTTGAGGAGAGCCTTGGCCCCTTTCCAGAATTAGAGGATGCTAAGTCTCTCCTATCTGGTTTGTTGGGAGTCTTTGAAAGAGACTACTGGAACAAAGATTTTTGGAATAGTATTTGTGTCCATGTTTGGAATGGCTTTGAAGGTATTCCTCTTTCTTTGCAGCAGAAAAACTTTCTTCAGGTATGGCTTAGTTCGTTGAGGATCCCAAATCTACAAAGGGAGGATCTTTTTATTTGGAATGGCAACTCTCTAGGCTCTTATTAGATTAATTCTAGTTAATCTCTTCTCTGAAACTGAGATTTTCCCCCTCCATGGGACTCACCTACTACTCTCATGTGGAATAAGGATGCACAACCAAAATGTAACACTTTTGTTTAGTTGGTGTTGGCATCTAGCCGACATTGCAAAATTTGTCTATCATATCAATTTAATAAACCTATGTTTATTATCAATTAGAGAGCTGTCTTGTTAGGGTTTTCATATGAATGTGTGGTTGTGGTTTGGTTTAATAATATTGATGATCATGTTCGTATGTGTATGTCAGGTTTTTTGGTGGTCTATATGCATTTCCCTACTTGCCATATCATTGGCCAATCCAATAGTTTTCATTGGATTGGCCCCATCATCTTTAGGCTTAGTATTGTATGCTTTGGTGGCATTCTTGTGTCCCAGCAACTTTTTTGTGCCTAGAGGTGTTCCTTCATGCCTTTGGTTCAAGGCTTAATTGATGTGTTCATGGCGGCTAGACTATAAAGTATAAACCTTGGCTCTCTATGCCCATACCCATGCCTTTCCTTGATTCATATTTCCTTTGAGCCAATATTCATATTTGTAAGCCTATAAAATGCCCTTGCACTTTATCTTCTAACTGCTCAATGATCACCACTATCCCATAGCCACATAACTTAAAGCATGTGCTTGATTTTGTTAACACCACGCTCACTGGCTCAACCCACTAAGCCTACCACTAGCTACATGTTGCTTCCAATTGGTTTGCTGGCTCCTCTCATCCTCACTTTCAATCACTTCTCCATCCAACTACTACAACAAAACTACATTTCGCATTCCTATACTAATAAACAATGGCCAGACTTTCCACCATGCAACTTTCATTGTGTACCATATGCTACACATTGATCTCCCCTCCTCACTCTTGCATCATTGGATCTCATGCTAACTACTTGACATTGAGTCTTTACCTACTTGTGATGAGGCCGCTACAACTCATGTGCAGGTGGCACTCATTTTATGCGTGGCATATTTTTGTTGGCCCACAAGCACTCAATGACAACTTGGCTATACATGGAAGTATGCATGGGTCAATTATGCAATGCCACATGGCATCTAATACCAGGCAGTGGGCCACATATTCCTTGTCTGTGGCTACTTATTCCTTTGTAGTTGATCCTACCTCTTCCAATATGGACTCAATCATGAATAATGGCCCACCAAATGTCACCTTGTTGGCAACAACAAGCCCCGTGATCTCAATCAGTCAATTTTCCTTTGTCAAGTATCTCCACATTCATTGTGGTGGGCCCACCCTTCCTATGTGGCACCCATGTCTTTGCAACAAGGCCATGAGCCCAATGAACAATGGTTGTGTGGAAGACTCTCATTTGTTAGCAGTTAAACTAGCCCCAATAGTTAATCATAATGAATGTGCAACTTAAATGGGCCATCATGTCAAGTGTGAGGGCCCAATACATTGACAATGGTAACTACCTCAAACTTCAAAAGGTTTAACAGCCTACCAGTGAACTATTAAAAATGACCATGCACCATACTCAAGGACGTACTCAAGGCATCAGTGGTCTTTATTTTGGTGCCCTAGTTCTTTCCATGGGTTTTTTCTCAAAAAACCGAGGCTGCAATGGCCAATTGATGACCGTTGGTGCATTTTTAGTCTTTATTAGCATGGTTGTGCTATCTAGTGATCTATGGAGCCATGGGTGATATTAAAAGTACACTTGGGGCTGTGCACAAAGACTGAAAAAAGGATCCTAAATATATAGCAACCTCTTCTTGATTGTTGATGCATTTATTGCAAGGTATGGACTATGGTCAGTCTTACACAATGCATTTGTCCTCCATGCTATTGCAGGTCTCTAAGTTGGAACTAGTGTAGTCATTTGCACCGAAGGAGAAGGTTGCCCACTTTGTACCTTGCAGCTGATTCTATTCATATTTCATCCCTGTGCAAATGCATTTTGACTCTGACAAGACTTGAACACTGTTGTAACCTAATGTGTCACTGATTTCCCTCAATACTATATAAAGATAGCTGCAAGTTGTTAATGAGGGATGGTGGGTTGGGCAACTGTTGGGCCTGGCCCTGCTACATAATATGGGAATGAGGGTATTTTATAATTCCCCTTCTCTACATAGAAGTGAAGATGCTGAAGATTGGATATTGGGTTTCTTTTAAATCCAATTATCCAACCTTGAAAGATCTTCCCATTCCAACCTCCTCTCCCATAACTTTTGTTTGCAACTCAAAAATTAAAAAAAATTCATATTTTTGCTGCCACCATATAAACTTTTAATCAACTCCTCCCACATGGTACAGCCGCTCTTTCTCCTCACTGCAATTTATTCTTGTGATATTGCATTTATTTGACACCTCAGCTTTCTCTGGGCAAACAATTTGCTCAGAGGGTTTTGCTGGGTAGGAGGAATCAGGGACTACAGGCACTGCTGCAATGAAGAGACGATGCTCCACCGAGGATTTGCCATAGAGTGGGGCCATCTTGGACGTACAGCTCAGATGAAAATTTAGCATTCCTGAAGTTGCCACTCTCATCTTTATCAATGAGATTTTTGGGACGGATGGTCTCAAAAATTTGTGGGGTGCAGTGGACTAGGGAATCCATATCAAAAGATTTTGTTCACCAGCAAATAAGGTTTTCCTCCTTGGGGAGAGCTCTGACAAACAATTTTTGGAATCAGAGGAAGAGGAAGCAAAAATGCTTCTCAAGAAGCACTTGGTTGGCAGTCAATGTTTGTCTCCCTCTTTGGCAGAAAAACATGTTAATCTGGTGCTTATTTTCAAGAGCTCGCATTGTATATTGATAACCTACAGGCTATCCTTCGGAATGGCAGCTTGGAGATTTCTTTTCTTTACAAACTACTAAGTGCCTCTAAGAGTGGTGTTCTGTGTGCTACTCATCACTCTTCTCTGGAACCCAGAGTCAGGGTTGAGGCAGATGACTCAGATGGCTCAGCTACTAAGCCATTTGCTGATCAGCTGCTGTTTTTTGCTTTGTGATCCCAATTTGTCAGTGGGCTTTTGTTAACACTGTAGTTTTTCTTTCCACCACTTGGGCTTTTATCAGTCTTAAGGCTTGTTTGTAATTGTGTTACTATCTTTGGGCGTGGGCCCCTATAGAACCTACAATTAACCAATCAGAACAGATGATAAAATTATTAAAACATGAAACCAGTAAGGAAAAAAATTTAAACAGGGACTTTTCAAGATTTTTGATTATTATCATCCATAATTAGCAAAATAACCCACCGGTGATCCAAAAAAGCAAACACACAGAAACAATACTGCAATAGTATTACATCTGCCATCAACTGTTTTAAGGTTCATGAAAAGATTACCCTCCTAGAGATCCTCCAGTCTTGCAACTTCAAATTACTAAAATCATTGGCAATAGCACAGCTGAAAAGGTGTTTTATAAAAAGTACATAGAGCTAACAATGTAATTTCTATATGATAATGGCCTAAACTAACTTCTGTTTGTTATAATATGTTAACCAAGATGGAAAGATGCATAAATATTTTATAGAATGCGTGCATTTTAAACAATAGTGGGCAGGATTTCAACAAGATGAAATAAACTTTTCAAACTGCAAGAGTTTGTTTATTAATTCATAATATATGTTTTTGATATGTTATTAATTCTGAATTCATAATATTAGAATCATATGTTTTAGAGAAAAAAATTACTAAACAGAAAATAAAATATAAGCAAAACCTCACTCTTTAGGTTCAAATATAAGCTCCTTAAATACAGCATATGCAGCACCCGCTGCCACAGCCAACCCTGCCAATATAACAAGACTGTAGGAAGCACCTTCAGCAAATGTTACCGGCTGCTCTGGAATTTGGTCTGTTAGAGGATCAAAAGGATCCTCCTTTTTCGCAACATCTCTATCATGTTTCTGCAGAAATTGATGTATTGAATCAAAACTCATGTTTTCCTGTAATAGTTAAAAGTTTTTGAAGCTTCTTTAACAAAATAAAATCTTATTTGCAACAAATATTCTGGACAAAAAACTCTCGCATTGCTTTCAAATTGTCTTCTCCATAAAATCAAATCTCAGCATAGCATAATACATAGAAACTACATCATAAGCCATGTACCATATATGACAAGTAAGTAAACAATATTGAAAAGAACAATAATTGCTACTAAGAAAATGCTACAAAAACTTATATAGCAGCTTTAAAAGAAAACTACAAATATAAATATAGAGCATTTTTAATCAGTAAATACTGGACTTAGAAACTTCACAAATCTGTTTGAAAGATCCTTTTAATTTGAAACCATATAAGCTGGTTAGTACTGGCTAGGCTGTTCAAAAGTATGTTCCAGCAATTTCCAGAATTTCTGAGAAGATTTATCCCTGCAAAAAAATCAATGAAAAATCCCTCTTTTGAGTGAGCTATCCTCTTCAAAGGTCAAATAAATGTTTGCATGCCTAACCTAGAAGGGAAAATGGAGGCAGAATAAGTGATCAATTTGATAAAATATTCGATGCATTAAACAGAGGAACGAAAGTTCCTTATATAGATTTACAGGAGACGATGTTTCTAAAAGAAACGATCGTAGACTAAAGACAAATTTAGAAACTATCTAAACTAACTAAAGACAACTAAGATGACCATTAATATTGCATTATTTAATATATTTAATACCCTCCCTTAATGGTCATCGTTCTAACTACCCACAGAAACAAAGAACTTTCTACCACAAAAGACAAGAGCCTGCCACTGACTCTGCCACTTGAGATGAGTCTGCCACTAACTCTCTCAGAAATTGTAGAACTTTTGAAAACAACCAGAACTGATCACAAAACATCCAACTTGATGTTGGGTAACAAAGTTGTCCCTCCCTGTAGCCAGAGACTCCAAAAAAACTACTACCACGATTTTGAGGAAAAATCGGCAAACCCTCCAAACTTTTGTAGATGAGCACGACGCTCCCAGAACAGACTGCAAGAAACCACGATTTTTTAGGACAAAGTCGCAAAACCCTAAATCTGAAGTTTACAAAGCATCGTTTTTTTGGAAAAAAAAGGGTAAAAAAACCACAAAGGAATCCAAGTAGCTGGCACGGAATCCGAAACACGGATCAGCATACAAAACATCGTTTTTAAGGAAAAACGGTAAAACCCTTTCATGATTTTTCAGGAAAAAATTTAAAAAACCCCCAAAATAATTTTTTGGGCAAAAAATTATAAAACCCATGAATCAGAAAGCCCATCAGATTTTTTATTTTTTTTCCGGGAAAAAATTATAAAAACCCACATCGCCACGAGAACCCGCACAAGAAAAGGGGCGATGTCCAAACCCTAGCCGCAGGGAAAAGAGCAAAGGTGTCGACATTTGCAAAAGGAAGATCACGAACCAAGAGCACAGAGGATTTTAGAAAACCCTAGCCGCGGGTTAAACACAACACTCAAAAAAAAACTCTACAGTGCAACTGTAGAACAGGTCGCAGAAAAACAATGGCGGAAACGAGATCTCAAAATCTCGTCGCAGGAGGTCGTGGGTACTCAAAAACACACACAGGAAAAATCCTTTGCGCGGGCTCTGGAACCCCCGACAGAGGTCACGAGAAAGAGAAAAAACGTGCACAACCCAAAACCAAAATTGTGAAGGAGTCATCACACACGAGCTTCACAACAGATGCACAGTAGAAACAAAATGCCTTCCGACGCGGGCAAAAAACTCCAATTGCGGCTTCGCAGCAGAGAATAAACGGCTTTCAACGTGGCCAAAAGCGTCAAGAAAACCAGAGACGTCACGCGCAAATTCAAGGCCACGAACTGGAATGAACACGAACAAAAACGACCACAGAACAGTGCAGGCTATGACAAGAAACGGTGCCTGAAAACAATGACGCGAAAAACATGACCCGGAAAGCCCCGACGAGACAAAAGCCTCCACAAAAATGCTTCACCAAAACAAACTCTTCAAAATAAACGCAATTTGCAGACAAAAACGGGTTAAAAAACCCTCGAATTTGCAGAGTCGTTTTTTCAAAAAAACGATGAAAAATTACTGGAATAAATTCCAAGATGAGGCTTCGAATTTTTTATTAAAAAATTCGCCAAATCCTATAAAACCCCATAACCCGCTCTGATACCATGATAAAATATTCGATGTATTAAACAGAGGAACGAAAGTTCCTTATATAGATTTACAAGAGACGATGTTTCTAAAAGAAACAATCGTAGACTGAAGACAAATTTAGAAACTATCTAAACTAACTAAAGACGACTAAGATGACCATTAATATTACATTATTTAATATATTTAATACAATTGGATTGAACGGTTAAAAACATATGCCATTATTCATCTCGATGATTAAAAAAAATATCACTATTGCCACCCTGGAGATGTTCCAGAAAGTTCATTGGAGGGAAATCTACAGTTCGTAAAAGAGGAACAAGATTGTGAACGCGGTCATATCGGACAAGATTGTTGTTGCATCAGACAAAAAATATAAGTGTACCCTGCCAATAGGCAAAACAACTGAAACAAAAGTGGAAGTAACTGAGATAAGTGAGGGAGAAGTTTTTTCAGATTGAAATGGGAATCTTTATTGATTGACAAGTGAGCTTTGGATTAAGGGATTAAAGCACCAAAGTGGACTCCATCAGTATCTGTGGCAAGAATTGCAGTTTTTCATTGTTGCAATGTTGAGGCATTGAGGCAAGCTTGTCACTAAATGCTCAAAGTGAAGTAGAAGCTCCAAAGGAAAGATAAGGCCTTCGCCTCCTCTTCTCTCAAATCTTAAAGAAAATATATATTCCCTTTGGCATTAATAAAGAAGGTAAGCAGAAGAATTTCTAGAAGTCAAAACAGTTCAATACCAAGCCTCAATCCAAAGAGCCATCTCAAAAGGATAAAAAATATCAATACAAACGAGCAAATCAAGAAAGACCTTAATACAGGTAAATGTTGTGATTTCAATAACATGCCCCACAATTATAAATCTAAATGCAATTCTCAAAAGACATTCATATGTCAACTTTCTACTGAACGATCAGAAGCACCATTCCCTCAGTCCAATGACAAAGACAAAAGCTATTGTTGATGCCAAACCACAGACTGCAGTTTTTCTGCTGCAGGTAATAGTTTCTATTTTACTGCTGAAGAATTGGAATAAGTGATGCACAGATTAGTCACACTCAAATGTGGATTAAGCGGATGGAAGGGAACCCTCTAGATCTGATATTTTCAACAGAGGAGCCCTACCTTAATACAGTTGGATATTGTCCCACGGTAAGTGGATGTCTTCACAAAGAGCCAGTCAGATTAGATTCTTGTCCTACTGTTTTCTGCTCCCAGCTCATATTCTCAAATTGGTATCATTCCATTTTGAAAACCAAGTCAAAATAATTTTAAACTTTAACTTAATTTAACAAAACTATGGTTTTGACTTTATTCTCAACTCAGACTGCTTTAAAATATTAAAGCTAAAATATGAACTAACACCATATTTGTGTTTGTATACTATAGATATTAGTTATTATAGAGTATAGACAAATATTAAATGCTATCAATATTAATTTCCATATTAATATGGTATAGGTAGTATGGTATTCATATAAAAAAAAAATATTACAGTCAAACATACCCGCTCCCCAAAAAAATGTCATATTGGCATATGATATCCATGTACCTGTACCTGTAACTGATTGTGATTCAGTAAATTAGATTTTGTTAAAAAAGATTTCTCAAGGAAATGGGCCTTGTAACTATACTCATCCTACTCCTTAAACAATAGGATGAGTTAAAAGGGTACAAAAGTTGAGAATTACCAGACAAAGTAAGCTGCAAAACGTATTCAAGACAGTGCAAGGTGAGATGTGTGATGTTGCTGATCTTGAACTTACAGATATGCTTTTTGGGCAGATTAATTTGTGTAGGCAAGGAGTAAATCAATGCAGACCTCAACATATAAGAAATAAAAGTTAATTAACAATAGTACAGGATACCACAATGCTAGTCTTGTTGGTTTCAGTAAAGTTGGCTAAATAATTGGCCAAACACACCCAAATATATAAGCTGTTTTTTTATCAACACTACATAGCATCTGAACCAGCCAAACAATACAGAGGCAATCTTTGTATATTCTAAATAGGCTATTTACAAAGAAAATAAGTTCATTCATAAAATGAAGCTCATGCGAGGAAAAAAGCAAGAAATGCTCCAGAAGACAAGCTGCCAAGGCAAAGGCACATCATGACAAGCTGAATATTACAGCATGCATAGGTTTGCAGCTAGTATTGTGTTTGAATCATTCTCCAAAAAGGGAGCAATCTACAGAAACAGTTCATGCACATCTATGGACACCTACGAAAGAGGATTCTGTTTGTGATTTTCAACATAAACACATCAGGATGCAGAAATTTTCCTTATTCAAAGTTGTCAATACAAAATAAATTCCCTCTGAATCAAAATGGTTATCTTGAATGAAGATGAAGAAATAATAATCCCAGCAGAAAGTACTGGGGGTAATTGCACTTAAAAGGAGATGATTGATTCAAATACAAAGAAGGAAGCCATAGCGTTATGGAAAAGAAACAGCACTGAACACCTCAAAAATATACACAGCAGCAAAACTCCAAAACATGGCTGGGCTTGTCACAGATTTTAAACTATCTCTGAGTTCATTACACAGGCTTGTTCCCTTCACAACTTGATCCAGAGACCAGGAGTGATCCATGGAACAACACACTAGAAAATGGTTCATTGTGTTATGAATGGAAAGGATTTATGAAAGAAAGAGAAAAACAGTAATGACAATCAGACATAATTACCAGGAGACAGGGACTGGTACTAGTACTCCATTTTCCAAAACAGTTGGAGATGCCAGATGGCACTTGGAGACTACAATTTTATTTTAAAATATTTATATAATTTAAATCTACAAAAAGTAATCATATGGTAGATGTGCAACTTTAAAAAATATAGAAAACTAAAATGCTTAAAAATAAAAAATTAACATTTTAAAGTACTGAAACATGATGTCAACAAAAATAAAATTAGTAATATTGATATTTAATAATTAACATCAATATATAAAAATTTAAATTTTAAACCATATTCAACTGAAGATGGCAGACAGACTGGGAAGGGCATGCCACTATTTAAAAATATGGTACATCGATCCTCGGATATGATTATATTTTCAGTCAATTGATAAAACTTCAATGTGTGTACAGGTCTCGAGCCTTATTCTTGTTTCTCTTTGTACCATAGTTTTAGGACATGGACTCCAACTCGACTCGGCAACCCAAAATTTTGACTCGGACTCGGGACTCGGCAAAAAAAAACCTCATAATTACACCAAAAAAAAAAAGAAATAAATGCATTTAAAGAACATAAAAGTCTAATTTGACTATCAATTTGTCATAATTCAAACATTACACTGTCATATGATCCTCAAACTCTCAAAATTTGAAATTTCAGCCACTCTGTCTGTTATGTTCAGGTCCCAGAAGACTTTGAGCTCAGGACTCAGGAGTTCAAGCCTAAGACTAGGCCAGACTCGGCTCAAGAGTCTGATCAATTCAGCTCGGCCAGCTCAAAGACTCGGGAGTTTGAAGAGTTTTGCAGAGTATTCGGAGAGTCCTCAAACTATGCTTCGTACCATTACCTCTTTGGGATTTGATAAGCAAATTTTATGCTACAAAAAAACTTTTAATTTGCTCGCAAAAATAATAGAAAATTACAAGACTAATAATGTATTTCTTTACTTATTTAAGTCTTTGTCAAAAACATATCAGCACTTTAGGAAAACTTGGTGTGATTTAAATGATATTTGAGAAAACACTATAAGAATTTTACCTATATTACATCAAGTTTCCGGGACAGGGATGGCAGGGGACGATGGGATGCATTTCAGGGATGGATTTTTTTTAGGCCATTTTTAGGGGTCAGCTATTAAAAAAGTAGGAAAATTTAAAAAAATATAGGAAATTTCAAATATTCATATGATAAGGCAATCATCGTATACATTATAGATCCTTAATACATATAATTAGAGTTGAATTGAGAATTCACATGAGAGTCAACAAACAAATTAACAAAATTTAATTGTTTTCATTGTCAATATGTTAAGTCATAATGATCCCGAGGTTGCAAGGATGCTTTGGGGACATCCCATAGTTGTCGCCGATTTTTAGCTTTTTGCCCTATCTGTCCTCAAAATGTTTCCAAGATGGGGAGACGGCAAAGAGACAGTTGAGCATCACCACAACTATTCACTTGAATTTTTTTTAAAAGGTTCTAAATAAAAGAAATGATTGTTTTATTCTTTTTTGTGGGCCCCCACACCAGACTTAACCATAAATCAACAATAAAAAGCCTCCCTATCTCATTCTAACTCATTTTTACATGCCCAAAAAAATTGTTGCCAAGTTGAAACAAAAAAATCATTGTGAGGCTGAGCAGGACTTGAAGGTGCAGCTGGAGAAATTTGCATTAGAGAGCAGTGAGAAGTGAGATAGCAAGAGAAGTGGAAGAGGTAAATGATTCTTCTATTTATTTTGTTTTTCTAATTTTTTTCAAAGATCAATGGAAGAAATGTATGATTTTTTTTATTTTTTCTATTTTCAATTTGCACTTACATTATTGTTTCACAAAACATGAGAAGCAACAGTGAAAGTAATGATCATAAAATGGAAGAAAAAAATCAAAATGTGAGAGTTTCAAGCTCATGTGACGGTTCATTAGGGTGTGGAAGTGTTGTAGGTTAAGGAAAACAATCACAAAATCCTTTTGACTGCCCTTCCAAAAAGATAAAAACAATTGGGGGGTAACTGAGTGTGGTTGTGTCATATTTGCAAAACAGATTTTTGAGGGAGCTACAAAGAGTATATTCTCATCTCTTGGGCCTTACAAGACATTGGGTTAAGGTGTGTCAAAATATAAAGGAGGATGAGAAGGAAGAGTTTCATAGATTGCATATGGAGGTGGAAGCAAAGTCTACGGATGCACCAATGCTAACACAATCTGCACAATTAGTTTTGCCTATGTACTATATGGTTGGTAATGGTAGTGGAGATGTTTCTATAAGAGGAAAGAGAAAGACTAGTGATAGTGAGAAGGGGGTACTGTTGCAAGTATGTTCAATATGCAAGCACAAGATGTGGTAGTCTTCTATTGCCAATTTTTTCTATGCACATGCCATCACATTCCATGTAGCACGTTCTCCTTACTTCAAACAAATGTTCAAAGATGTAACTTTTATGGTCCCCCATTAATCCATTTGAAGAACAAACACTACATACTACCCTCCTTGACAAAGAATATTCTAAGGTAAATTTGGTGTAGGCCATGAAGCAAACTTGGATTAGAAGGAATTACTCTATTGTCATGGATGAGTGGAGTGATATTAGACAACAACCACTAATCAACATGATAATCACATGTTCAGTTAGCTCTTATTTTCGTAGAGCTATTGATTGTTCTAGGAAGCACAGGGATGCGGACTTCCAATTTCATATTTTGAGAGATGTGATAGAGGAGGTAGGGGCATCAAATATTATACAGGTTGTCACCAATTCAGCATATGTGTGCAAATTAGATGGCATGATGGTGAAGGATGCCTACAAGCACATCTTTTGGACCTCATGTTGTGTTCATGCATTAAACAACACATTGAAAGACATAGGGAGGTGGCAGAAGCTAGAGATATTCAGATGTTCATTTGCAACCACCGCACCTCACTTGCTCTCTTTGGGACTTTTTCAAATAAGGTATACCAATTATTTAATTTTGTTAGAGAGGATGCTTAAGGTGCAAAAGGCCCTACAATTGATGATGATTAATTCAAAGTGAATTAGATGGTCTGTTGCAAACAATGTTGAAGGAAAAAGTATCAAACAAAAAATCCTTGATAACTGATGGTCCACTATGAGGTAAGAAATTGCTGGTTTTTAATAAATTGCTTATTTTATTATTAAATTTCTTATTCTAATTTTCTACCTTGTCTTTTTTGAAATTTTTGTTTGCAAATATGTTTGCTCCTTCAGCTCATTTGTTGTAGATGTCATTAGATATGCCAGTACAAACTCTCCCAGTCTTGAAAAGATTTATGAGATGTTTGACAACATGCTTGAGTAGATGAAGCAAGCAATTTGTAATAAGGATCCTAATTTGGGATTTTATGAGCAGCATATTAAGCCCATTATGATGTGGTGATGGCAGCCTTTTCTTTATATCCCAAATGGTATGCAACAAAGGCTAGGAGGTTGCCTCCTTGTGATGATGAAAAGGTGAGAGAAAGGTTAAAGAAGGCCCTCTGGAAGATGTATTTAAGTAAGGAGTCAATTATACTTTACACACAATGGCTTGTGTTTACTAATCTTTTTGGGCCAACACTCAGCAAACTAGAGGCAAAGATAGATTGAGCTACATTATCTCAAACTAATCCTATTGGATGGTGGACATGACATGGCGAGGATACACCAAAATTGAGGATGCTTGTTGTTCGCCTCCTTTCGTAGGTTGTGAATTCTTTTGTTGTAGAGAGAAATTGACCACATACAACTTCATTCACTGTATCAAGAGGAATAGGCTTACTTCTAGACAAGCAAAGCACTTATTGATCATGGATAGTGCTTTGCAACTTCAAGATCGTCAAACTTCAAAGTATCTACAAACTCCAACTTCATGTTGGGATGTTGATCCCAAAGACACCACCCAGATTGATAAGGAGAATACAAGAGGGATTGATTGGAGTTCCATTGGGTGAGGCATCCCTCATAGTGGCAATGGCTCAAAGTCAAACTCTAATTTTGATGTAGTCCATTGCCTTGATATTCTCTTGGAGGAAATAGGCAAACTTGATTGGATAAAGTCCATGGTGGAATATGCCAAGAATATCACCAAGTATATCTATAATCACCATTGGATGCTCAGCTTGATAAGAAAGCATACCAAGCTGAAGGACCTTGTGCAAGCAAGTACTGGAGATTTGCAACTAACTTCATCACCTTATCGAGCATTCAAGATTGACAACACCTCTAAAGCAAATTTTTATGAGCATGGTATGGATGGATTTTGTTTCTTTGATAAAGGCAGATGGAAAGTGGGTCATGAAGGCAATTTTTTATGATGTTTTTGTGAAGACCATTAATGAAATCATCAATGAAGCTTCAAGTTTCTATTTAGTTTTAAATCGTATCATTTAAGTTCGCATTTTTCTGAATTGTATTTACTAGATATTATACAACTTTTTATTTATTTTTAGTTGCAACTTTAATTTGTTTGAAGGTGTCAAATTCTTTAGTGAAGGTTTTGCACTTGGTAGATGGGGAGCTAAACCAAACGGGCTGCCTATATGAGACTATAGGCAAGGCCAAATAAGCCATTCAAAACTGTTATAGAGGAGACCCACAAAAGTTCCAACCCATCTAAGGCATTATTGATAGGAGGTGGAATGATCAACTCCACCAACCCATTCATGAAACAGCATACCACCTGAATCCCAATTTTTTCTTCTCAAAGGACTTCAAGGATGTTGGTGCAGAGGTTATAGAGGGCATGTCAGCATGTATTTGGAAGATGTTGCCTAAGGTTGAGATTAGGAACCTGATTATGGAAGAGTTGCATAGATACAAGCATGTTGAGGGGAGGGTCTACACTTCACCACTAGCTATCTAAGGGAGAACCACCCAAGCACAATGTAATAAAAAATCTAGCGTTGCTTTCCCTTCAAAAGTTTTGATGTGTGCAATTTTGCTTGCTTACAAACTTGTGAGTGATTCTGCTTGGGAATATAGGGATGCCAAATCCCCAAATTTTCAAAGGTTAGCCCATCAAATGTTGTCTCAACCTTGTAGCACTACAAGACGTGTGCATAATTGGAGTTTATTCGATTCCATTCACACAAGGAATTTATTTGATTTCGTTCACACAAAGAAGCATAACATGTTGACACAAAAGCACCTCAATGACCTCATCTTCATACAATATAACCTTGCCTTTTCAAAAAAGTCAAGGGCTGAGTTAGTTATGAAGTGATTGACTGGACAATATTGATCCATATAGAGACTAGACTACCCCCAATGAATCACATGTTTAGAGAAGATGAGATTGTCGAATTTGAGAGACGGGCAGAGAGGAGTGCAGCAGAAGCAAAAGTAGGAGGCATCATACTGGAAGAGACCGTGGCTAAAGTTGCAGGTGATCTTGAGGAGTCCATACCTTGTAATTCGAAGGCAGAGCCTGCTCCACAACCAACACAAAGGAGTAAGACCCAAAACATCACTAGGAAGTATACAGGGAAGAGAAAAATGTAAAATGTTGAAACTTGAATGAAACTGTAATTTTTGATGATGGTTTTCAATCATCGTGTGATTCATATTGTACTATTGGATGTTGTATTTGCACGTTGATGCAGTATTGCACTTTTTTTTTATTCAAATCTAATTGAAAACACTTCCCCAATGTTCCACAAGCTCATTTCATATGTTTTGTGACTGTATCTTGTAAGAAATTTGTGTTTCTTAATGAATTTAAGTAATTTTTTTAATTTGATGAATCAACAAGTCCAAATAAAAAATGGGTCTGCTGAGCTTTGGCAAGTTGCTAGTTTTGAAACTATGTATATATCTCCATATATGTGTGTATGTGTGTGTGCATGCATATAGAAAGAGTCTTATTCTGTGATGAAATAGTTGTTGTCCCCCATATCATCTGGGAACTACAATCAGCAGAAACCCTAACAAAGACTTGACAAAATGTTCTATGGAAAAAATCAGATAATTATATGTTTTTTTCAAATTTAAAGCAAGCCACAACATTTCAATGCAATTTCATTTAAAACTTAATATCTATGGGAAATGCCCAACTTGTATACCTTCATGTACATAGCTTGAAATTCTCCTATTAAAATTAAAATGTTGTATCACCATCAATTCAATTATTGTCAAAATCAAATGAAACAAGTCGACCAGAATTAGCATAACACAACTTCTTACAACATTGGAAAAATAACCCATCATCCTTCAATGTACTGAAAAATTGTATTAATCTTGTGTTAATAAAAACGAGTTTTAGCATTACGATACATGATTTAGACTCTAGAGTACTTCAAAATATCACTCTGAATGGAAAAATAAAGTAACAAACCTCTTGCTTGGTTTGGTGATTGGACTCTGTTGCAGAACTAGAAGCAAGGGTGCGAACTGAGAAAGGAAGCATCCAATGCATTCCATTTGACCTTAAGACTTTATTTCTATAGTTGACTTCCATACCACGTGCACTGCCAATTTGTTGACAAATTTGTGATGAGAAACCTGGCAAAACTGATAACATAAAAATTATTTGTCATGGTTTTGTTGGGAATGTATATTGTTTGAACCAGCTGACATATTTCAGTTAAATACTAATCTCCAAAATAATCACCTGAAAATACACAGTATTATAAACTTGAGGCAAAAAACCGCCAATATTATTCAATAAAATCAAATCACATCAAGAAGATGAGAGTTTTAGTCTGTAAGACTAACATATTAACATAAAAAAGAAAGTAGACGTTGAGAGTTACATAAATACTGCAGATAAGCAGGTGCAGATTTTTAAGTTAAAATAAAATATAAAGGTAAAAATAGAAAAGAAAAATATGTGGTATTCTAATACTGCCAAATTCAATTAAATATTGTAAGGATATTGATTCTTTGATTACAGATGTAGTATCGGAATGGATATCCCTGGGGTCAAAATCATATGAATATAAAATCTGGAAAATACTTCAGAAGAGAGAAAGAAAGAAACCCTAGTCCTGTTGGAAGGGACAGATCCTATAAAACCACTGAGATGACTATAAATAGTCCAAAACAAGTGCAAGGACTGATCACGGAAGAAGATAGAGCCAAGGATACCATTATGCCGGAATGGGAAAATTGGATCCAACCTATATCACTAACTCTTGCCAACTATTCCTTCCCTTGTTACCAAAGATCAAAACAAGCTCGTAATGCCCATGTAATGATGGAGGATGTAGTCATGATGGTTATTCTATTACCTTTTTCCAATACTTTTGAGGAATTATGTGTTTTGATCTCATTGAAGCATTCAAGGAGTCTTAAAGGTCAAATGGATTTCTAAACATTGTGAATATTAATTTCATTGCACTTAATCCTAAAAAGCAAGAAGTCAAGTCCCTTGATGATTTTCATCCAAGTTCTCTCAACAACATTGTTTATAAGTTGATCTCAAAAGTTGTTACAAATAGAATGAAAACCATTCTCCATTCAGTAACTTCCTAGGAACATGCAAATTTTGTTAAGGGTCAACAAATTTTCAATGGCATCACTCTAGTTCACGAACTCATTCGTCCAATTACATAGAACGTGTGCAAAGGCTTGCAAGCTAGGCTTAATATCTCTAAACCTTATGAAATGGTATGCTGGACTTTCCTCGGTGGAGTTTTTTGGGTTAATGAAAGAATCGTGTGCTTGGATTAAGGAACACTGTTCAACACCAAAAACAAATTATCTCAATAAATCAATCTCCAAAGGTGTTCTTCAGATCCCCTAAACATCTTTTTCTGTGTACATTGTGTATCATGTTGAATCTGCTTTGAGGTAGGCCACCAATATACGTAAATCCAAAAGTTTCCTTTTATTGTGAGCCTTAATGGGCAAGATTTTTGTCTAGTATTTTAAACCTTAAAGGGACTTCCTTCCAAGATCTAGGCAGCCTCACATTAATTTTCTGTCTTCCAGACTTGTGCTCCTGTTTCCTTTCAAACTCCAGTTTGAGTCCCTATTGCCTTGTCTGCTGTCCCTGGAACTTTCATCTTTGTTTGCCTCTTTTTCGTGGCATTCATTTGGCTCTTCTCATCAATATAGCCTCTCATTCGATATGGATTTCACTTTGAGCTCAGAATTTAATGGATAAATATTGTAGTTTTCTTCTCAAAGTGGAGTCTGAGTTATGTCTATAACAGGTAAACCCAAATGAATGGAACGGAGACCAGTCTTTGTGTGTTGAATATTATCAATGGCACAAGGGTAGGAAATTAGCATAGTCTCATTTCTTATGGTAGAAATGGGAGCACCCCAAGGCAATAACTACACTTATACAAAAGGTCAAATGAGGCGATCTTAAGTGGTAAATCTGTTCCGGCGGACCAACTTACTCAACCGAATGAACAGATGGAACTACTGATGCCATTGGATGTACTGGTATTGGATCAGCTGCTTATGCACCTGGAACAGGATATGCTGCTTATGGATATCAGGGTCAATCAACAGTGACGACTGGGTCCACTCAATTCGCATAACCTGGGACTGGGCCAATATTAGAAAATAGGGCTGGATCAACAGACTTTTCAACTGCTCAATCGCATTAACAGCTGCTTCTTAAGAGTTTTCACCTTGAGTTGCTCAGGTTGGTGTTCTCATGGTCACAGCAACAGATCCAGACCTGTATGGAGATGAAAGATCAGCATGGAGAGGGTGTAATTATATAGGAGAATAACTGAGCAGTCCCATGGAGGGGCTTGGGCTCCTATTATCATGGAAGCAGGTGGTCTCATGGGAAAAAAAATTCTGCTACAGGATTAAATAGAATCTTTTTTAGCCCAAATAAGCAGGTGGCTGAAAATTTCAGCTGGTGAGATTGGGGTGGGGCTAGAAATTGCGCCACCTGCTTAAATGTACTTTCCTGCCAATTTTAAAACAAATTTGGAGGGAAATGATATTATTTATTTATTTTTTATTCACCCACCACCATTCCACCACCAACCTGCTTAAATTTTGAAGTTCATGGGACCACCAACTTCAAAATATTCTGCTTAAAATTTAAGCAGATTCTGCCCCAGATTTTTAGGAAGCCCCCCTCCATGGGACCGTGCCCTAAGGCCCAGCTATCAAGGGAGTCTTCTTTGAGATTAGCAACCAATTGAATATTTGAGAATTTGGGTGATTTGTGATTGTAACTTAGTCTCAACTACTTTGATTTGGACTCATTAATCGTTACGCTAGATTGATTAATCAGTCAAACTAGTTGATCGATCAGTCAATCTAAGTGTCTGATCCATAAACCAGAGCAACTGTGCTGCACTCTAAAACATCAGCAAATGGATTTTAAGGTGAATCCCTCAAACTACCTCAACATACAAATCAAGGAAATATAGAGAACTTTGACATGCTCTCGCACACACACAAAATGCTATACAAGATTAACTCTAGAGAAACCTTCAGATGGGCAGAAAACTCCAGGAAGAGTGAGCCATGCTCCTCATGCCACTAATCCATAGTCATACATGTTTTACAATACATCCATAGATTGTCTCAAAGAAAACATGAATTTATGTTCTACTCGCCACAGTGGAAAATAAAGAGCTGGAACCTCCATACAAAGGATCTACTGTCCACTTGCAGCAGTCTGGAAACTCATTCCATCAGCCACACTGGCTCAGCACGCAACCTCTACTGAAACGAAATGTTGGAAAGGTGCTATTCCCCCACACACACTTGTAGTTGCATTCTTCTCCTTCCTCCAACACCCTCTTTCTGCCAACCAAACTTTACTCTCTAGTCAATAACATGACTTTGGATCTTACCTTTTCCAACCAGCTCCATATGGTCCCAACAATCTCTAGCTCTCAACCTACCATGGATGGTTTTGACTCTAACTGTCAACCAACCAGCTCCATATTTGTGTGAACATGCCTCCAATCCATCTCTTCTCACTCAACCCACCTCCTACTCATATGGCTTCCCACACCATATAAAAAGAAGCTTTATCTTCTTCAATCTATTCACCTTCTGCCTTTGCGTCCCTTCAAATTCCTTGCTAGCCTAGAATGTGGATGGTGCTGCTTCCAAATCTGTCACAGCAAGCAATGAGTGAACAGTTGTGATCAAAGGGGAATCTCACATTGCCCATGGGAAAATGGACATGGCTAGGGCAGAGACAAATGGTGCTGCCAACAAAGGAAACAGTTGTCCAGCATATGAAGAACAAACCTGCCAACAAAAGAAAATAGATGTGCACAAGAAGAGGAAGGATTGCTGCAAATGAAGGAAAATGGTTTCCCGGGCAAACTAATCTGTCACACCCAAGGGGTAAACACCAGGCTGTCAAGGAATGTGAATAACGTCCATCAAGGAAAACACTTGCTCTCACAACAGAAACAAATGCCACTAATCTAAGAAACAAATGCCTAGCAAAGGAGAGGAAAAGTCAACACCAAGGCAAATGGATAGCCACGCTGAATATGAAAACTTTGTAGTCATCAAGAAAAATGGTCGTCGCCATAAAGGAAAACAGTCGCCATGCTTGGACTGCCCTTCCAACTTCCTATGTTGCCTTAAACCTTGCTGCCACCAACTACACACTTGGACATGGCATTTTGTCCTCTTGGGCATCTGTCAGACAATGCCACACTACTCAACCAACATGCCCTTTCCATTCTGCCATACTTGCAGCACTACTACGAGCTTCAATAAGCCTTGGATCACACCTGCAACATTACTACAAGCAATACTATTGAGCTACTGCATGTGTTCTTGTTGATAAAAAAAAGAAAAGACGTCTCTAGAGTGAATCCTATCACTCTCATTGCTGTTGCAAGTGACTTGCAGCAGACTTAAACATTGGTGGCCTTTGCTACTAGTGAACTTGCAGCACCACCAAGCATTTACAAGCTGCTGCAAGTCACTTACAGCCTTCCGACAGGTGTTATTTCAATTGCTACAGGTGAACTTGCAGAATGACCTTATTGGTCCACCTAAACTAATCCACTTACAGATTAATATCACTCCAATAAGTTGTAAGCTTAACATGGAGTTTTAATTGACAACTCTTCTAGTTTCTCATAGTTAGATTCTTGGTGCACTTGTCTATAAAGGGCACATATTCTAATTTTAATTATGATGCATATAGAGTCTCTTTTCCAAGAAAAATGCATTCCAGTGTAGTGCATATCTTTTCAAATTTAATGAGAAGACAATTGCAGGTTTATGAGTTCAATACAATGTATTTGTTCTCCACATTTTCAGGAGTATGTTCATGGATTAGCATAGCCAAGAATTATTATTTTGATTGAAGTTTTCACTTTTTAAGCTAACTAGTTTTAGGACTAAACTTTCTAAGTGTAGCATCTGCTTACCATGATCTGAAAATTAACAAATCATCTTGAATTTCACAGCAGAGCCCTAAGTTCAAATCCCTATGAGAAATATTAACTTGCATGAAATGCTATAGGTGAAATTGGAATTTTGAGTTGGGACATGAACAAGTGTTAACTCCACATAACTTTTGTAATGTCCCCTTTTGGGATATTCCTAAATTTAGGCCTGCAAAACAATAATAATCACTAATAAGTAATAACTGATATTAGTAATAACAAGTATAAACTTTATGGTTATTTTCAGATTAACACATAAAATGTTATAATATTGAGAGCAATACATCATAGCCAACACATCATAATAGTTAGATCTATAGTTCATAGCATCATTAACATTTGGATTCAAAATATCTTAACATCATTAATGGTTATTCCAAAACATATTCCTATAGCCAATCATATTAGGAATTCACTTGAAGTACTTGCAAACCGCAATCTCAAGGATGGTTGTCCTTGTATTGTGAGAGCATGGGTGTATCCTTGTCCATCCATCTCAAGTGGTGTACTTGAGAAGACCCTCAAGCCCAGGAGCACTCATCTGCCTCCCGGCCCACGAACATGGCAGGATCTTGGGTCCACTCCATCCCTCAATCCACCTTGGAGGCACTCCATCCTCCTTGATCAAGCCCAGGAGCACTCATTCGACTCCCGGCCCATGAGCGCTCCATCTCAGGGTGGCATGCTTGATAAGATGCATGAAGACTTCCTTCCTCAACAAGCCTAGGAGCACTCATACGCTTCCCAACCCACAAGCGTGTAAGAGACCAGGTGTCTCTCAACCCGATCACTGGCTGACACTGCTAAGTTTTTGTCTGTTTTCTGTATTTTTTATTTTTTTGCAATAAAAGGGAAATTGCGATTTTGATCTAAAATGCTATAGAAATTCATGATAAATTCATAGACAATAAACAATGCATCAAAACACTACTCAGATGATGGCGCATATATTTATTGATCCTCTGAACTCATACAATGGATAAAATCGAACATATAAGGAAAAGGCAACATTTTTTATTCAAGAGAAACCTGATTGTTTGCAGCCGCCATTTTGAAGAAGTACAAGTACAGCCAGCCTCAGAACTACAAATCTCCAACCTCAAAAAAATGTGCAAAGCCTCCAGAACCCTTAGGCGTCCAATACGAGGAAAGAAGGAGGCAGTATTCAGCTGCAGAAGAAGGGCGTTTCAAGCAAAGGCATGGCCTCGCGGCAATGAAAGAACAGCAACAGATAAGCCACACCTGGCTGAATGATCGATCAGTCAGCTCGGCATCAGTGAATCATCTATTACCAGTAAACACAAATGCAACCTCTGAATGAAGTTACCCTGTTGACAAGCTTCAACTGGTATTGCACAGTCTTAGTATGCCTGATTCTAAAGAGGGAACGTTCTTCAAAACCTGATGATCTGCAGAAACCCTTGTTTCTCAAACACCAATGCTCTCAAAGAGAAAATAAGACAAATTAGAATAATCAACGCAGATTGATTTGCGCTTATGATATATATCTTCCTCTTCGTGGTGAGCCCCCTTCCAAAAAGCTTCGTGGGCAATTAAAATATCATTAAATTGCGCTTTAATGACTTAGGCATATTAATTAAATAATGGCATCCCTTTTCTTAAATGAGTATTAAAATACTCATTTAATATTAATTTATCCCTTATTATAAAGTATTAATGATACTTTATAATTTGCCATGAAATAATTATATTTAATTATTTTCATTAAAGTGACTTTATATTATAAAGTCAAATTAATAAACTTTTAATAATGATCAAATGCCTTAATATTTACTGATTGCTCATCAGATCATCAAACCGGGTCGAAGCTGAGCTGACCAACTGAATCAGGTGCCCTGCCAAAAATAGCAACTCCTGCCTGCCTGACTTACTATAAATAGTAAGTATCCATAAATCACTCTGTAAGTGTCCGCAAAGGCCCAAACTTGAATCAACTGCTGGAGTGATGTTCCCAAACACTGGATAACTGCCTCAAGTGATCCTCTAAACACATCTGCCAGCCTACAAGGATCTGAATAATAGGCTAACCCCTGCAATACTGTACTGCCTAGGAAGGGAACATTACAAAGCGCTCCATCTCGATGTGGTGTGCTTGATGAAGGAAAGGTCGGTACTTCAACTGTCGTGAACTTAGAAGATTGATCAGCCTCCCTTTTTGCAAAACACTTTTATAATTTCAAAATAGATTGCTAAAGGAATGTACTATATTAATTGGTAATAAAATATCATTATGCTATATATATAGCTATTCTTAATTTACATTCTCAAACTTACTTCCCAATAATATTCTTGCTGAAACAATGTTTATTTCCAATAGATATCATATATTCCAATTCCTTATTTTCATTTTTCCAATCCCACTTGATGCCTTCTCCCAAGAAAGTGAACTCCTCTTTATATCTTCATATATCCGTGAAATGATGCACCCCTTGGAATAGATCTCCTTACCAAAGGTTATGATTTTTTGTTTAACTTAATGTTGTTTTGTTTATTTCCCAAGCGCTGCCCTCAAAACTCTTTTAATCATTAATTATATGTTTTCTTTATGGAGTTCGCTGCATTAATATCTTCTTAATTAATTCTATAGAATCTTTTGAAGAGTCTCCTTGGTCACTGCTTTGGAAGAGTTTCCTTGGTTGCCACTTCATACCAGCGAATTAATCTCTGGACAGGCTGCGATCGGGGGGTTTTTGATGTATGGGGGGGGGCATGACAACTTTGATGGAATGGTTACCCCTCAATTGTCACATCCACAGTTAAAAACTCAACCACTGAAAAAAGAGGAATCGGAAGTCATTAAAACCTTCTTTTTTTAGTTTTTCATCATTTTTTATTTCAGCAGTTTCAATCTTAACAAATCAAATTGATTGTTGCCTGATTGTGAGTGCAGTTGAAGGATTTATCAACAATTGGAACATTTGGACAGATATTTCCTTTGTTTTCTATTATTTTCTTCCTTTCATTTTCAAATTTTCAAATCTTGGTTCCTAAGCAATGAAAACCATGCTATTATGCTGATGAAAGTTTCTTTTCTTTCCAACCCTCCTGTATTTTCTTGTTTTTCTTTTCTACTCACTTTTTCGAAATTTCAAGTTCAAATGAATAAAAACCTACTTTTATCATGCTGAATTTTTTTCCCTGATGCCTTGAATCTACAATGTGCTATGGAAAGCACCAGCAGAAAAAACCCTACAAGGAAGCATGGCACATCGGATGCAATTATTGTGGGTTTACAACAAGAGAAGGGATCAATCAACTGAAATACCACCTTGCTCAAATTGCTAGCCAGCCTATCCAGTTGTGTAGCCAGGAGCAAGAAAAAGTGAAAACAGAAATGAATGTCCTACTTTCTAGTTATGAGGAGATGAAAATTTAAAGGAAGAGAACAGGGGAAACAATTGCATTAGTGATGAATTTTTGCCACCCCTAAATCATCTAGAGCGTTCGTCATTCTCGAAATATTCTGCAGCAAGCTGAAAATTTTGCCTAAATAATTCCCGAAAATCAACAACAAAAAAGTAATGATTAGTCTTCTGGATACGTGGGAAGAATGGATGTGATCAGTGAGAGGTGATTTCATGGCTGATCTTTGAGGAGATTGAACCGGGTACGATTAGGTGGTTTGAGGACAGCCGGTGAGAGGTGGTGGCCTCTGGGGAAATGAGCAGTTGTAGTTTACATGGCAGAGCGGTGGTCTCATGGGCTGCCGAGGCGGGTGGGCGCCAGTAGGGCAGGCTGAGGATGCAAGCACCGCTGGGCGTGGTGGTTCGTGAACTACACTGAGACTCAGGGAAATGAGGGTAAATAAAGGCCCTCAGGCGTCAAAACAATCTATAATGGAAATGAAGCGGAGGAGAAGCGGTTCATTCCTCACCTAAATCTATCACTATGGAACTATCTGACGAGCTAGATCAAGAAGCATCTTTGTTTAACTGGAGATGCTAACCGTGCAGGGGTGAAGGATGGCTAAGAAAGAATGTTAGATTTTATCAGGGATATTGATTCTCTGGAGAAGGAGATCAAGATTGAGTCAATGAAGAAGTCTTTTTCTGGGTTGGGGCTGATCGGGAGATTCAGGGGTTTTTGGCCGAGCCTAAATGAGCTACATCAATGGATTTCCAGCCACTGGATGCCTATTCTGGAGGGATATGTTCAAATCTATCCCATGGAAAAAGGCTTTTTTATTGTCGTTTTTGAAAAGGAGCAAGATAGAAATAGGATTTTATGTGAATACCATTGGGACTGGGAAGATAAACATGCATTAATGTTAAAACCATGGCACCCAGCTTTTCACCTAGCTACTGAAAAGTTTGAGAGGGCTCCTCTTTGGGTAAGGCTTCCTAACTTCCCTCTGCATCTTTAGTTTGATTCATGCATGGAAGTTGTAGGGAACTCTCTAGGAACCTTTTTAATGATGGATGAGGGCTCTTCAAATCTGTTGCACTCAACTTATGCCCGTATATTGGTAGAGATGGATGTAACTAAGGTGCCTCCGGAGGAAATCCGGATAAAAACTGCAAAGGGATGTTGGGTGCAGCCTCTGGATTATGAAGGGGTACCCTTTAGGTGCAAAGTTTGCTATAGGACTGGGCATGTGGTTGCCCAGTGTGTTAAAAAGAGAACAAACAAATCTGCCTCTTGGTGGAAGGAAGTGGCTCCTCATCACTACACAGTGGAGAAATAGGTGGAGAAACAGGAGAGCTCGCAATTGAAAGGCAGCGTTGAGGAAGGACGGATTCCTGAGTCTTTGAATCAAGATGGGCAGTTACCATTGAATCGGGTTAGAGGGGAGGAACAACAACAGCCAAATGTGGTCTCAGCACAGGAAGGGTGCCTGGTAGGGAACAATGACGTTGTTGGTGTGAAGGGAAGTGAAACAGTGCTGAGCTCCAGAAATGGGACTGCTACACCAGATTGTCAAGAGAAGAAAGGTATGGTAAGGCCACTAGAGAAAGATGTTGGTAAACGGAAGGCGGATGATCAGAGCCAGCAAGTAGTCAACAAGGGGATTGATGCCTGGAATAGTCGGTGTGTCAATTCATTGGATTGGCAAAAGGAAGCTTCAAGAGTGGAGGACGGTTGGCAAACAGTCAAAGGGAAGAAAGTTAAGAAGGAAGTGAAGAAAGCCTTTGAAATGGTCCTCCGATCGCAAACTAAAAGAAGACCAAATAATGTTTCAAACGCTTAACCTGTTAATAGGTTCTGCAGGGGTTGTTGGCTTAAAGCCTGTGAGCCCAGTGTTGTGAAGCTCCATTGGTAATCTTGAAATTGTTTGATGCAAATATTAGGGATAGACTTAGTGGTATTTTTAGAATTTATTGGAGCTTGAAAGGGTTCTCAACTGACGATGTAATGAGAATAGCCTTGTAATTTGTTATTTGTATTAATAAAATCAACTCTATGACCGACCAAAAAAAATACTAAAGTTTCTTAAAAAACTCATTATTTTTGCAAATTTCAATTACAAAATGTATCAAATGAGTCTAAAAAACCATGACGAAGTGTATTTTATTAAATTTGATTCTTGAATACATATGGATTACATAATTGCATCATGATGTGAAGCCGGATAGTGGATACAATAGCTAGCTGCTAATTGATAACTATTATGAATTTATGATGATTGTCTTTGAAAATCATTATCATAAATTTCATATTTAAGCAAGTAAAAAATTACAAGTTTTTACAATTTCCTCTTCCCCAACCTAGTGAAAAATTGGGGGATAGAGTATGGTCCTCGAACTCAATTGTGGCTTCCTGCTTGGCGTAGAAGATTGGGCATGTGGCTCCGCCCTGGTGGTAAATGGCAAATACTCCTCCAACATATAAAAAATTTTAAGTTGTGTTGGTATGTGAAGTCAGTTTTGTTTATACAACTTAATAAAAAAAATTGGGACATATTTTGGCCATTATTGCTAAATGTTTCTGTATTAGATTGATGCAAAAATACTGACACAATCTAATCCAGAAACATTTAGCAATAATCTTCATGGATTGTGGAAATCTGTTATCACTAATTTTTGGCCATTCAACATGTTAAACCTATAAATGGCCAAGGATTGAATTATATGAGCTATCATCTGCTATAATGAAGATTAAAGTTAGCTTAAAGGCTCTGACGGGAGGATTTTAATTCTGGCAATAAGTTAGTTACCAGATATCTCCTAAATCTGAATCATCGTCATGAGAAGCATCTGCGGCAAAGAGAGTACAATCTGAAAGATATTGTCCAAGGTTTGCATGATATCAAGAATGGAGACTGCAAGAAATAGAAAATGAAGCTGAGTTTCTTTGCTACCATTTGGAAATGCTGAACACACAGAGTGACATTGTCAATATCAATTTTGGCAAATGCCAGGCTACTGGTGCCAGCTACAATGTTGATAATATCATGTGAATGAAGAATGACAATGAGAATGGAGATATGTCAATGTTAAGTAGCTGGCTGCATAATTGTTTTAGTTAAAAACTAAGCTATTGTAGTATCTAAATAGTCCAGCAGGGTTTCCTTTCCTGGACCAAGCTTAGCCAACTGTTCAGTTATTTCCTTAATTTCCATGAGATGCACTGAGGTGAATGTCAGGTTGCTGGTGCCAGCTATGATGTGGTAATGGTGGAGGACAACAAGAATGGCAATATTGTCTATATTAAGTAGCTGGCTGCATACTTGTTTGAGTTAGAAGGTAAACTAATCTAGTATCTAAATAATCCAGCAGGGTTTAAATTCTTGAAGCAAGCTTAGCCATCTGCTTAGTTTTCCTTAGTTTCCGTGAGAAGTACTGAGGGGCATGTTTTCTTTCAAGTTTTTATCAATGTAATGTGTTCTTTATCAAAAATTAGCAGTAATTCCTTCCAATCAGAAATAAGCTTCCATAAAAAGAGAACTCTGAAAGCAACAACAATAATTATTTAATTCAAAAGATCTAACCTGTTTTGCAGATGCCATTCTAAGAAATTAAAATACAAATTTTAGCCTCACCACTCAGAAGATCATTCAACAAATTTGAAGTCATATTTATTATATGCTCTTCAAATTTTCCTTTTAGCTTATTTTAAAAAACATAGAAGAAATAATTGATTGCAATAAATGAAAATAAATGATTGAAACAAACTTCCTTCTTACCATTACTTGATAGCCTGACATCAGGCCTCCATCTCTTCAATTCTTTAATAATCTGCAAAAATAAAGAAAATATGAAATAAAGAAATGATTTTATTTGGTTTTAGTATAGAAATGTAAGCCATTTATTTCCTTTCATGGGCATTGGTAATTTACCTGAACAGACATTTCTTACAGTTACAGTAATAATAACTCGGATAGTCATTATTGTTCTCCCTAGACTTTCATATTTGCTTCATAAAACCTTTTTTTTAAACTACAATAACATGTGTAAGAAACAGAAAAAAAGAAAAACAATCAAAATTAAAGGAACCAAGGAATCAGTATAATGAATTGAAGTGCTGAGGTTATGACAGAAAGATTGAAATTTATCATGTACTATGTGTACAAAACTCCAATGCCATCTTCTAGTCATTGCCTTGACTTCAATCAAATTATTATATGGTGGCAGGCATTATTAACAGTCTTTGTGAGTCTCCCGATATGATCTCATGATGCAAAAATATAAAACATGATATGAGCGACAATAGGAAATTGAAAAGAGATTGTCCACTTCATTTTATCATATGATTTGTCTTTGTATATTTATGATATGTTGTAGTAGCAAAACTTCATAACCACAAAGGAACTAACCCAAGAATCTACCTTACATCTCTAATTGGCTTATGTACTGTCTTAAAAAAGAGTTTAATATTGAATATCATGACCCGGACTTTGTTACATGACTACGTAACAATTAAATTAAGACTTAGCATTATGGCCATTGCAATAATAGTCTATTACCCTCCTTTAATGGTAAAGCATGGTACAAAATAAGCTTGTCCCTAAATTTGACAAACTAATCATGTCCAAGCAGTTGCAAAAATATATCGGTCATCAGCTCTTCAGCTGAAAAATATTGTTACAATTTCCCTATTTTCCATGAGCTGCAAGATGTAATGGCAATGTACTTCAGCATGCTTTTTGTGTGCATGGAATACAGGGATT